>JAQIWH010001323.1:0-32930 GCA_034695005.1 Cryptops parisi | reverse complement strand
AATGCTTTCATATCATATCTCATCTTTAAAACATATTCATTTTAAATTTAAATAACAATATTTAAATTCCACCCACACACATATTGATCAAGTATATCCTTGAAACTAAAAATCTTGTCCTATATTCACATTTACCTAAAAAAAATTTTAAATGTGTAGTGACTAACATAACGTGACTAGCATAATCTTCAAAATAGATATAACTAAACAAGCCAAATCTTGTTAAGATGATAGCCAAATTTCACATTAAAATGATGTTATTCAAATGACTATACAAATGAATTAATAAACATCGGTCGAAATACAGTGATATGCAACAAAAGCATATCTGCATATTAATATTGCTATGCAGCAAAAGTGATTTTACAGTACTGTAGTTGTTATGCAACTTTATATTCGTATTTAAATTAATCATGCAAACAACTAAATTTACTTTTGCTGCATAGCAAAATTAATATGCAGTGAAGCCGCTGCATCAACATTGTATGGATAATTTTATTTGTATATATAAAATTATTTTTCTCTCAGTTGAATTGTTGGGAATAAACGAAAAGACGATGGATTGACAATATGAGCTATTGAGCTATATAGCTTACAACTTTCTAAATATGATTTGATATCTACCACGCATTGTTTAAAATTTAGCAAAAATACGATTTCCTTGAAAATTGACTTCAAGGTCAATGAAAATAGCACCATTGGAAAGACCCTACTCAAGATGCTATTATATCCAAAACTCAAATTTTTCTTGTATAAAATTGGGAACCCTTGGCTGGTATCCCCTGTATTGTATAACACGAATTTGTTTACTTTGAAAAAAGGCGTTTTGGGTTGACATTCCATGGAATTGCCCATCCACTATATCATTAATATTATATATCTTACGTACACTACATTATCTAATTTAAAACAGATTCTAAACAAAGTTAACCTCCTAATAAGATAGAAATGAGTATACAACCTAGGATTCAAGCAGTGGGAATTTCAGACTTTGTTGATAATCCGATGTTTGTTTTTTTTTACAAAATTAGTGAACTAATTATGCCCTCTAAAATATGTGAAACAAAGAGGGAATTCATCACTGTTAAAGTTACCTGTAAAACACAAATTATAAGAAACTATTCGACTGGGGTTAATTACATACGTGCACGTGCATTATGAGAACTATTTTAAAAAAAAGAAGAAATTATTGTGTAGAAAGTATGTCAAGGGAGTACTCTGAACATATTGCACGAATTAATCTTTTTATAGGGTAAAATACTGTTCATACTTTCTTCCATAACAAAAGTTATGCCTGCATTGTCAATGACGTCACAGTGACATCATGGCCCGTCCACATGTGATTTTATTACCGCTTAATTTAAAATAACGATAATTTTTTTGATCATTTGAAAATTGGAAAAAGTAAAACATACAAGTTTTAGTTAGCGAAATGATCTTTCATTTGATGTTTTTGGTTTTTCCATGCGATGTCAGGTACTTCGTAAAAGTTTTCCAATTTGTTCAGATTGCAGACTGTTGGAGTATAGAATACGGATAGTCTTCGATTAATAAAATAAAAAAGAGTTACGTTCAGTGAAAAGATAAACAAAAATAAAGTCCATCATACCGGAATGATGGACTTTTGGACACTGACTGTTAATAACCCATCGTCAGAAGATTCAAACGACAATAATAATTCATACTATTATCCATTTACCGATGAACAATAAACGATTGGTTAATATGGAAGAGTTTACCGTATTATATTATTTATCCCACAATCACTTATTCCAAAATCCATAATTATGGGGAAAAAAAGGAGAAACCCATCACAATAAAGATAACATCACGTGACCACCACCACCATTTGACGTTTATTTATCTCTCTCACCCTCTCGATCACCCGTCGTGCGTGGCTTTAATGAAGGGCTTCTTGGCACGACTAAATACGAGGCGACGAGTCATGTGACCCCCTCACTGACCAGAGAAAAGAGAATAGATAAAAAAAAAGTCCGAATAAAAGATATTACAAGGACCCCCCATTTACCCCCTGTCGTTGGACTGCGTAATCAACCCACCGATGCAAAAGGTTTGAAATCGAGGCGGAAAAAGAAACGGTTGGTGGCGTGGGATTTAGGGGGGGGGTATGAAAGCCGAGTATGTGATATATATTTTTTGTGTATGTAAGTATTGGGTGAGTGTGTCGTTCGGATCCGGGGATGGGCAAGTCCGATAGGTGGCTTAATGACCGAAAATTATTAACGAAAAAGGGAACCGATCGATGACGACGAAGAGGAAGAAACAAGAGCGATGTGTTTATCCAATTTGCGATGCGATTGCCGCTGCAGCAAGCGATGCTAATTAACTGCGTTGCCGGATAAGTGGACTGTCATTGGAGATTGATTAACCAAATATTTTCAACAGATGGGCGTGAGTTGGTTAAAATTTCAATTAGAGAGCCGAATCGATACGGAACGAGGAGGAGGAAGAGGCAACAAACGTTGTTAGTCAAACAAAACATCATCACCGAGTGACGCATAATTTTCAACATTTACAAAGGATATTCCGAATCAACAGTGTTCCAACCACAAAATGATGGTCGTGATCGAAAGCTGAACAATGACCATATACCACGAATGTCTAAACGAGTCGCGGTTTCATCGAACCCAAATTCGGAGTAGAAAAGTTTTTAAATATGGTAAACTTTTTACTTGGCATCTATTAAACACAGTAAATTTCAAGAACTAAAATTTATGTTTAGTTGATTATACTTGAACTTATAATACAGTTGTTAAGAAATTTTTTAAAATGTTGATATTAAACCATAAGATGAAATACAGAGTTGTGGGTTGAGGAGTTGAGTGGAAAAAACGGAAAGGCACTTACGCAGTTATTGCTTATAACATGCATAAATTGTATAGTTTTAGACCAAGGTACATCATAAAAGCATTTGGGTTGTTTAATTTGCAGTTTTTGATTTTTTGGAGCAAGAATATGGAAGGCTACTATTGTAAATCTTTAATATTTTGCCATTTCTTTCTTTTTGTCACTTCACTTCCTGGTTGTTTCCCTTGCTTGGTTTCTTTACAAAACAATGGAAAAGTCACTGATATTTGAAAAAATGGCGTAATTGAATTTATAAATTAACACGATATTTGAGATGACAGAGTAATTACACTTTTAGCCCAAACTTGAGGCCTGTCAACTAAAGTTGACCGATTTTTTTGCAACACCTATTCATTTTGCTTCTATAACATACAGTTAACAAGAATGTCGGTACTTTCCGGTTATAGCAGGACTCGTCTGATTTTGCTATTTGCTTATGGGTTTATTTACTTGGTTATGGGTTTATTTTGCAAGTCAGGTTAAGAAAAACAAAGAAACGTATTAAATGTATAATTTTGTTTTCCTAACCTAACCTTTAAAATAAACCCATCACCAAGTACAAGCAAATAGCAACATCAGACGGGCCTGGCTATAACAGGAAAGTATCAATATTTCTTTTAATCTTAAAGAAAGTGCCAAAAGTTTTTGTTCTTTTTTCTTCAAAACTACATTTTTGGAGTTACGCCGTTATTCCACCCAGCTCCTCAATTTTTATACGCGGTATCATTTTTTGACATTAGTGTTCATCAAACTACGCGATATATAAAAAAAAATATTAGTTTTTCAAAATAAATGAACACAATACATAAATTTGTGATCTTTGTTATTTTTGAAATTTTTTTTTATGTAATACAGCTTGTGATGCATGACACCTTTGTTCGGTCAAGTATTTCCGTCAATAATGACGGAGAATTTATCTCAATCATGCAGTTTACCGATACATACAACTTTTAAATAAAGGGTTTACTGCTAGATTAGGCAACTATTTCTAACTGATTATTCTGTGCGTGTTTTTATCCAAATGCCAGAAATATATTGATTCACTTTGATTTGGGATCCTCTTCCATCTTAACTTTGTGTACAGTTGGCTATAATGAAACCATAGTGATCTAGCACTGACTGTTTTGTATTATGATTTTAGTTTCCTAGTTACTTTGTTTACATTAGTTTATTGTGTTCGTGCCAACCAATGTGGTAAACGAACAGACAAAGAAAACTATGTTATGCAGTAATGAATAGTCAAGTTTGATGATCGTTGTTCCATAGATTATCATTTTCTACACTGAAATCAGCAGGAACAAGACTATTGTTTACAATATCACCCGTTTAGATTAACAATTTCCATCAAAAGCAAATATTCTTCTTGACAAATACCCTTGAGTAGAAATTTCCATCATATTCTCCCCACAGGTTGGTCACGTGTCCACCCACACAAACACACACATCAATCAGTAAAGCCGAGCAAAATCAAAACAAATTTCTGCATGAAACGGCGATTAGGTTGCCTTAATTTCCACGTTTTCTTCTTCTCCCACCAGTTCAACACTCGTGTCCACCACCACCTCGCGAAGGGTGGTGATGAAACGCTACTACTTCCCCCACCTTTGACAAAAGCCATTCTTCAACCCACTGACAGAACAATGGTAAACGAAGACCCACGGTCACGTGATCCCGCGGTTATAAATTGGGAACCTCAACACAGAGCAGGAAACTGGCGTCATGTTCGAGTACAGGGAGGAGAAGGGGGTCAAAAGTATAGCGAAGAAGAAAAAGAAAAAAAAAAATGGGGTTCCCAACAACATCAGGGGGTAAATGGAGGAAACGTATCATCATCATCACCATCATCATCCGTATATAACGGAATCGAGTACACCACGCTAAGCAAGCTTCCTGCTAGAAACCTAAGCCATACATTACTTTTAAATGATTAATTCTGAGAAAAAATGGCTATGCCAAAGTACTGTATAACATTAGAGACAAGCAACATTATGTTCTTACGGTTTTTTTTTTTAATGAACCATACCAAATGGCTTTTTCATTGAATCGCAATCCATCTTAATAAATATACACCCAGAGTTACGTAAGTAACACGTTCAGTAGACCTTTACGTAACTGGAATTTTAAGAAAATTGAAATCACTAGCGGTGATGAACAAAGCTAACCGTGCCAAGCAAAATAGCAACTGTGGTGTGCATCTACTACTGTACTAAGTAGTAAACTTTCATGACGCTGTCAAAGATGCAACTTCGCAAAAGTTTTATGTTTTATTCCAATATTTTTGTATTCAACTTTGCATTCATTTTAAATGTATAAACTAAAGATCTTACATGGTATGTAATTTTTATATTTTTTCTGTTCAATAGTCTACTCATTTGGGTGTATAATTGAAGGGCCTGGTGTAAAAGGGTGTTAAGTAACATTTTTACAATTTCGAGGAAAACGCGCTTAAAGATCTGAGCTTGCCCGGGTTACTTCACACTTCTTGCATTAATATTTTTGCACATATTGTTGTTTTGCTCAAAATTATGCGTTATAAATGTGGAATTGCACCTAACATGAACTAAAAGAACTCCACTGAATAGCATGGATGACTTACAGAGAAGCTGTTGTAGAGGCAGCTCTCTATTGTTGTATCAATTTTTATTTCGGTTGCATTGTTGAAAATAGATAAAACAAAAGTGGATTCTTACTAAGTAGGGTGGTGGCTACAACTTTCTAAATATGACTTGATGGCCACGACCAGAGATCGGCTACGACTCATAGTTTCCAATGTAGCAACACAATTTCCGGTTTTATAAATGTTAATGCAAATACCACCATTGTAAAGACTCCTATGAAGATGCTATTATATCCAAAACTCAAAATTGTCATTATAATTGCCTTTATAATATTTTCATGGAACTATACTGTTGACTCACCCGGTAGAGGATACATGAAATTCTCAATTTTGACAAAGGTTATAATTCTGCATAAATCGATAGTAAACATCAAAGATGGGCAAGCTCTCGGTTTACGAACCAGTTCCGTCCCCAAGAACGTTTAGAAAACTTTCAAAAATCCCACTTCAAAACATTTTCTTTTTCTTTTTAAAATGGATCACCGTGATGATCATCAACGTTATTGATGAAAAACAGAGATTTGTAAACAAGCAATGAAACGGATTTTTTTTCATGGATGAACAGCATCCATTTTGTAAAATGTTTTTTTTCGGTTTCCTCCTAACGATGTGTCCGTCTGTCGAGCAACAAATGGATTTGCTGCCAACCAATTTTTGGACAAACAAATGACTCCCTCGCCTCCCTACTAATGACGTATAACCCTATAAGTGGTTTCTAAGGGAGTAAAACCCACCTAATTGGTCCTTACCCACAGTCTTACTATTTCTTTCTGGAAGACTCTTCAGGTGAATCATGTAAAAATAACTGCTACAAAAGCAACATTTTCTAACTTTCTCAAAAGAATAAAATAAAAAAAGAATCCAATTTCTTTATTTGCAAAAGAGCAACCAAAATATCTTAATTATCGAATTACTTTCATTTGGGAGTAGTAACATCCAAAATTTATAGGTGCGACATATCACTCGTTTTAGTGTTTTGCACTTAAAGGGCTCTTTTCGGGAAAACATTTAAATGTGATTGGTAGATTTATTGTTGATTTCGACCAAAGGGCAATAAAAACGTGAAAAGAATGAGCAACGTTTTGGACTATTTTTCCTTTTAATTCCCCAAGGAAAAACTCCTCCAAGAGAAAGTAGTAAGTCCCTGTTTCTTTCCAGAGAGACCCGTTAGCATCCGGTTGCAACCAAGTTCAAAAATACCCACCCTAAAAATACATTCAAGAATTAGAAAATGACTCATGCGAAAAGAAGAGTAAGGGGATATTAATGCAAACCAAATTTAACTGAGGGGTTTCGAACTATATCGTCATCTTTAACGTTGTAATTACCCCCCCCCCCACTCTGAGTCCCAAAGTTTTAACGATAATTTCTCGATGATTATCGAGAAACCATCTTCGTTGAAAACCCTTTCTCGCCTAGGAACCCTTTTAATTTACGATAATAAATGTTACTTGTTAATTTTAACCTTTCCCTAAACCGACATTAGCCGATCGAAAACTTCACGTTAAACTTCATCTACTCTCCAGAGAAGGTTAATTGTTTATTCAAGCGGTATCATGTAACAATGAACTATTGTCCACATGATACCTAATGGTAAATTTGTTAATACGTTTTACATAGTTAATATAGTCTTGCGATAAAAATATAATTATACAAATTACGACATAAACAACAATATATTAAAAATTACATTGAATAACTAGGCTACTCTTACCATTTTATAATTAATATAATGAACGTTGAATAAAAAACAACAATTCTTACCCCATCCTGGAATCGACCCAGTAGCTCAGAACGCAGAGCTCCTTGGTTCAATTCCAAACTAGAGGTTTTCAAGTCTGGTTTTCTATTCAAAAGTTACATTCCTTGTGCTGAGGTGTTTCCAACTTGGAATGGAGTATGCATTGCTTGTTTCATTTCGAATTCTTCAATTCAAAAAATATAATGAAGTGAGACTTGAAAAACAAGTACCGGCACATTAAAAATGCTTTTTAACCATACTGTTTATATAGTGGCATATAACGTCTGACATATTGGTTTTTAATTAACAGCATATAAATAGTGACACTCGTGAGACTAAGACGCATCTATAGACAATTCATTTATCAAAATTCACCGTCTTGTTTTTCTATGTAAAAACTCACAACTCACAAGCTAATATAATAACTAATAGAATTAAGGTGCCTATTGGTGAAATGAAAAATAAAATTTCTATAACAGCGGTATCAATATACAGTAAAAGAGTATATCGATATGTATACTACAGTCTACTACATGACACCAAATAATAAATTTTAAAATACGGAATAATAGATTTAACGACATTTTTGGGATAAAATATAATTAAAAAATGTAACATTTACGATACTATATAAAATAAAAACATAAAAAAATTAGAATCCTAGTTAACGTTTATTCAATGAAGTAATTATACGATCAGTGAAAAATAAGTTGTCGCTTATCGGTAGAAACGACAACAAAATTTTCATAACAGCCACTAAAAGAGCTTATATACAAAAAATATCTAATTTTTTTTTTAAAAAAAAAATAATAATAATAATAAATAAAAAAAAACGAAAACAAGAAAAACTTTGTTACAAAAATTTGGCTTTTTCGCTTTGAACGTCAGCGAAGCGGCGAAGGGTTTATTATCGCGATAACTATCAGAAAAATTCAACAACGAAGACGACAGAGATGAGATGCTTTTAAAATGGATTTTATTTTTATATACTTCACACAGTTCTGAGTTTGCACTCAGCCAACTAAAAATGAAGGAACCAAACGAAAAAAAAATAAATAAAGTAAGTAATGAAAAGGGGCTTCCGCCATCGCTGGTTTCCATCAGGCGTATCGAGGACCTTTTAATGAGCACCACATGGGGTGTGTCACGTGCCAAAAACCCTTTTCTTCCTTTCTAGTAGCCCACTTTCTAGTAGCCCTACATTTTTAATATGGCACAGAAAGTGACTTGAATAAAAAAAATCTACCAAAAGTCGAAGAAAAGAAAAAGTAAACCATGGTGGTTCCTAATAATCTCTGGTGGCAGACGATTTCGCGCCAAATTGATACTTCCTGAAGAGAAAAACGTCAGGTCACGACGAAAAAGCATTAAATTTGGAAGCCATTATCACCTGTCAAAAAATTGAATTCCTTAAAGCGGTCTTCTTCTTTTTTCATACGTATATTAGTTTTTAATAGTACTTCCCATAAAAGTTGTCAAATTTTCGTTCAAAGTCTTCTTCAAAAGCCCAAATAACTTCTTTAAGATATTTTCTTTACGTATTTTTTTGTTCTCGACATATTTCCGAGGAAAACCGTAATACGTGAAACCGTATTTACGTAAGAAATCTCCATTATTTATTAATTTTTTTTAAACCATCCATCGGGATCAAGAAAGAACACACAAAAACAACAAAGAAACAAAAACAAAACAACAATACAATGAAAGACAAAACTACAAGTTATAAAATATGGTTTACATATTTGTACAAGGACACATTGAAACGATAAACTTGCAATTCGGTACGACTTTCATTTACAGAAAATTTCATAATACAGTGGCACCTATTTGAAGATAAAAACAAACCCATGTGCAAGAATACTACTAAATTTTAGAGTACCCGTAAGTGCAGTACGTGTTGTACACGTCGTATTGTACTCTTCCTTTTTAAAAATTAAATTTACTTTTAAAACTACAAATGTCACCTGTATTTACAGGTGTACTCTTTTATTTCATATATAAAAGGCAAATGTCAGGATCAGTCATGTCTCTCCGACTACATCCAAACAGTCATTTTTCGTCAGTGTGTGTTTACCACGTGACAAAACTGCGTTGTGGTTGGTTAACGCGCAATAAACACGATAAATCAAGCAAACAAAAAGTTGTTTGGTCTATAAGACATCTGAAAAA
This sequence comes from Cryptops parisi, assembly GCA_034695005.1. Classification (NCBI taxonomy): domain Eukaryota; kingdom Metazoa; phylum Arthropoda; class Chilopoda; order Scolopendromorpha; family Cryptopidae; genus Cryptops; species Cryptops parisi. The sequence continues at coordinate 23,535 of JAQIWH010001323.1, read as the reverse complement.
TGACTGTTTGGATGAAATCGAAGAGACGTGACTGATCATGACATTTGATCTTGACTTGAAAAATCTGCAAAAGTGACTTCGAACCTTTACTAACTGACTTCTTAAAGGGTTGTGAAACAATTGCATAAGTCGGGAACTGATTTATACTACATGTTGTATGTATAGTACTTGTTCTAGAAATATGGATATTTCTAGAATTTCTTCAGAAGACACAAAATGGAACACGCGGAGGACCACCTACAAAGGGAACGTTAAGCTCGCGATGTTAGGTCGACGACGTCACCAAAGCCGCCAAAATGAACGATGGTCGTCATGTTATGACAACATCGTTTCGCCATAAATCGAGCCGTTGCTTCTTCGAGCGAATCCTGTCAACATGCACTCGACAAGCCAACTCGAACTAACGCAGAATGTAAACACAACCCTAGAAATACAAATCTAGATACCCCCTCGGGAAAAGTCTTACTAAGAATAAGAATTACAAAAAAAAATTTTTTTTTGGAAAGAAAAAGAACCAACTTGCTATCGTGTTGAGAAACACCGAAGAAACAAAATAAAAGATAAGATTAATGTGTTTACAACATAACTCACCATTTTTACAATCGCTTATACTGTAGGTCCAAGATTCAAGTATCGTATAAAATGAAAAACATAAACTTTGTAATCGTATATCAACTGTGAAAGTGGTTAAAACCAAACATCGATTACCAAAAAAAAAGAAAAAATAGTCAAAAGAACTGCAAACCTCCAAGAAGTAATTCGAAGAATTTCAACACGACAAACTGCACGATACGTTCAAAGGCGTGGTAACACCATTTACATTGTCTTAAGAAGGCCAAAAAAAAAATATCAACCAAAGTGTCTAAAAAAATTGCAATACCCTCGCACTACTCCCGAAGGTACCACCCACGGTAGTGAAATTCCGAAGAAATTCTACCCACACATACAAACCAAAAAAAGTAAGAAAAACCTACAAAGTGATATATTGGCGAACGTGAAGGTGGTATCTTTTTGAAAGTTCCGCAGGGACACCTAAAGTGTCATCGTCACGAATGTAGCACAAAATGGAGCAGCTGACGACAAACAACAATATGGGGTTGCATCTTTTCAACAATGTTCCGACAGACAACAAATGTTTGCTGCCAACCATGTACTGGTGAAATAAACGATGTCGCTGACGGACCGTGACAAATGAGGCGACAGTTGCAATGCGAGTCTCAAAACCCCTATAAACTTAAGTCCCGAAATAAAAATATACTTCAAGCTCGGTCTAATTTTGGCGTATACAATATATGTGTGTCATACCCATATACAGAAGAAATATCATAAAGAACAAATTCTATTGAAAAATACCGGAAACGTCCCAAGAGTGCTACTTCGTGTATGGAATTTCAGAAAACTTTGGTACAGGTTGGCCTAGATTTATGGAAGTTTCTTTATATGCAATTTCGCTAATATGCTACAGAAAAAGTTTTTCATGTGCACAGACAAAAACGATTCGCTATTATGCGATTTATTGTGGTGAAGCACAAGTAACTGAACACTTAAGTTCTGTCACTTCATGAAAGTTTAGATATTTGCGAATTTCGATTCATGCTAATTGATTTATGCAATTTTGCTAATATGCGATGCAAAAAATACTCCACGATACTCGGTATAGGCGAAAAATGTTCGTTATTATGCGATTTTTTCCATGATGCACAATAATTGAGCATTAAACGTTTTATGACTTCGTGGAAGTTTTGATATGAGATTTACATTTTATGCGAAATTTGCGTAGAAAAAAACTCCCGCATAAATCGAGAACATCCAATTAAAATTCCATTTTTAATACGACGATGACAAGTAATTAAAGAAATAAAATTGATATCTTACCCTAACAAGTTGATCTTCAGGGTACAGTTGACCGGACGCAGGTCCAAGATTTTTGACTTTTGCAATGACTATACTATTCCTTATTGTTCTAGGTGTACCATCTTGTGAAGTACTATCATCCTATGAAAAACAAATAAACAAAAATTAAACATTACAAAACAAATAAAATATTACGCAAATCTACAAATCGGCCAAAAAACACGCCTAATTAAAAACAAAATAAATATTATGTTCAAATTCGAACCGGATTTTCTTTGGGACACTTAGCATAACAGTTAAAGTCCTTGTGTCTTGTAACAAAAATCTTGCAACAAGACACTTATAACAAAAATCTTGTAACAAAAAATCCGGGTAAATTTTGAACATTTCGCAAAATCATCAAAAATACATCTTTTTTTTTTTAATAAAATTTATAATGATAGACAATATTTCTCCGACAAGAAAGAGGAAAGATCACCCCCTCAAAAATGTGATTCCAATCTTGCAAAAGATTCGTTAAAACTCACATCTCCACCGTGTCATATTTTCTGTTCCCTCGTAATTAAACTTCAAACCCAGGTACTTTAGCACAGCCGCGTTCAACAAGCACTTTATCATGACCCATGGTGGACAATTTATTAACGTGTGTGTTTTCCCCCCTCCATCATGGAGTTCAATTTATCTTTCTATACTTTTTTTATTATTTTACTGCCAATTTTTTTTTCTTCTTATTTTACTCCACCAACTTTGTTGTGCTTCTGACCTCTTGTTACTGGAAGCTCGGTTTAATTTTTAATGAAGATTAATAGCAAAACGACTAATGACAGCGTCACTAATAAATGTCCAATATTTGTCTAAAGTGATGATGATGATGCCAATTTTTTTCTCATAAAAATTATTAATCTCGTTTTGAAAATACACGATATGTGAAGAATTTCATCAAAAACGCCAAATAAGGTGTGATTTTCGGAATTCCTATTCTTTAACATTCAACACTGTTATAATATTACAAGTGTTTCTACATTCGTATATGTGGTATGTTAATTAATTTGTGTAATGATTGTGCATATTGTGCAAAAATTTTCAATAACACACTGTACACATTTATAGCTTATATGTGTATAGATAATCATTTAAACTCATCGTGTTTCTTAAAGCGATTTCGCTAATACGTGAAGAAAAGAGTTTCTTCAAATGCTCGGTATAGGTGAAAAATTTCCTTATTATGCGATTTTGTGCGGTGGTGCACAAATGATTAAACGCTGAATATTATTCAATTATTGAATGAACATTTTTCTTGGTCATTTCGTTATGCGGAATTTTCAATTAATGCGAGGTTTTCGCAAAACTTAACTCTCGCATAAATCGAGGATTTGTACAGACATTTGGTATTTTCCTAGGATATTGTATTTGTGGTGTTAACGACTATTGGTTTATCGTATATTTTCGTAAACATGGTAACTGCAAATACCAAAGTCCACAATACAAATAGTTGGGTTCCACCATCTTCGATTTGTCTTTGTCTGATTACAAAGATGGGGATTTCCTCCGTTCCACTATATTTGTTTTTTGTCTCGCATACACACTCACACACTACTCCCTCACGGGTACTCATTTCGGTTGACAACCCCTATTTTGTGGTTGGCTTATCTTTGTCTCCAGTACACAGGAGGCGCCATCATCATCTCGCCTGTGAATTTATGACCCAATTCTCCCACCTCTTGTACATTTTTTCTCTCCCTTCACTTTCTTCATATAATCCTCCTTAGTGTACAGAAATGTTATTTATACACTCAATTTCCACAGAACTTTTCCCTACATTTTCTATTAAATTTTTTCAATTGTTCATACATAACCCAAAAATAAAAAATAAAATGCAATCTATAATTGAATTCTTGTCACCCCGATTCTTATTTACAAATGTCCAAACTTTCAGTAAATTCAAACCCCTAGTGACCCAAAGTTTTTCGATCAAACCATTGTCATGGTGATAATAATATTTTTAAAACTCGACCACCATCATTATAACACATGGTGATCAAACATAATGGGCCATTAAGCTGTCACTCTTTCCATTTGACTGCAACTTCCTATTTGGCGCGCTGCTCATTTCATCAACTTTTCAATCTTTAAAATCTCGTGTCAAATGGGGAGAAAGGAAATTTATCTACCAACTCTTCCATCATATATGCGTTTCCTATTACCCAACATGCAAATCGCAAATAGGTTTCCAAAAGTTAAAAATTTTCCTTTGTCATGCTTACTATATACATGATAGCATTTTAGAAGAACAAAATAACTGCAATAACATTAACTGAAACTATCCAATTAGAGCTGAATTTTACAACATTTCAAACATTAAAACATTTTAAACTAGCTGCTTAGAACATTTATATTCACAAATGTTTTAAAATCATGATAAAAATGATAAAAAAAGTTATATAACAAAAATGTTATGCAGAGAGAAAAGAAATCCCAAAAAGCGTTATACAGGGTGTCCCAGCCAAGTGTTCCCTATCAATACCCAAAAAGCTAATGTAATAAAAATTCTAAGTTTTAGATACAATAGCATCTTGAGGGGAGTCTTTCCAATGGTGCTATTTTTATTGACTTTGAAATTAAGTTTCAAACATATCACATTGAATTTAAAACAAATTTAAAACAATCTTAAATTTTAGTTAAATTTTGGATAACGCGTAGCCGGTATTAAGTCATATTTAGAAAGTTGCAGGCAATAGCCCATGTCATAATTCACTGTCGTTTCATTTATTTCCAACTATCCAACTGAGAAAAAAATTGGACACCATACAAAGTACCATACTCTTGCAGCAGCTTCACTGCATATCAATTTTGCTATGCAGCAAAAGTGATTTTACAGTAGTTGTTAGGCAACAGATTCTGACTATATGGCCCTTGCTTACAACTTTCAAAATATGCTTGATACCTACAATGCATTGTTTAAAATTTAACAATGTGAAGTTTTGAAAATTTATTTCAAGATCAATGAAAAGAGTACCATTGCAAAGACCCCTCAAGATGCTATTATATCCAAAACGCATATTAGCTTTTCGAGTATTAACGAACACTCGGTTCGGACATCCTGTAAATGACGTACAGTATTCCTTTACATTGTTATAATAGATGCAGTTTACTGATTGTTATATTAATTAACTACTATGTTAATAAAACGACATCATTACAAAGTTGATTTAAAAGGTTTTTATGCTTGATCTAGCACGTGATCACTGTTAACACGTCCTAAACAACAATTGAGAGGCTTCATGCAGCATAATGACAAGCCACACTTTTTCAAAAAAACATGACATTTTTACATCAAACTGTTCCTGAGTACCGTTTCTAGCTTGACAATTTCTGAATTTTTCAGAAAATAGCAGCATAATATAGACTAGCACTAGAGAATCACCTAGTTGCTCAGTATGGTTTTTTTGTCACCATAAGAACGGCTCTCCAAAACAATTTCAAAAATGTGGCTTACTATTATGCTGTCCGAAGCCCTTCACTTAATGTTTGCACATGACCCATTGTTTAAAACACACCCTAAACAATGCTTATACTTTACACGTGGACGCAACCATTGTTTAAGTTCATTGTTAGAACACCTGCTTTTTGCACATGACCTATAAGTTCACTGTTACAATATCTAATTTTGCTCGTGACAATTGTTTGAATTTCATTAATGCATTACAGACAAGATTACGGAATAATAAACTGATTCCCTTTGTTTGATGGCTGACATAAGGTTGCAAAGGTTAATTTGTGATTTTTTTCTTTAAAAAAAAATTGCATGTGACCTCCTTTCACGTTATTGAAATAATTTAAAAAGCTTCTCCACAAGCTGATTTTATAAGATACCCTCACCCCCTCCCCTTCGAAAAAAGTTGTAATAAAGTGATCACACACGAGCACTTCATTATAATGCAATTGATTGAAAGATCATCATCGTTCGTTTCCTTTTATCAATTCGTCATTAACCCCTTTTCCCCCCTTTCATTCACACACTTCTGATCTTATCACAATATTCCGTTCACGTGCACTAAGTTCCCTCTCATTCAAAAGATGGACCTCCAATTTGAATTTCAAATGAAAGGGTTGGCGACGTTCGAGACTCTAAACTTTTGATAGGATAACAAAACTGATTTAAAACGACACACACACAAAAACTTCACACACAAAAAAAATGATTTTATTGTACGAGACATCACACTTTAAAAAAACAAACTTAGAAGAACTGCCAACTGAAATTTAATAAAAAATAAATTGCGAAAAACGAAAAACATTCAGACAGAATGCCAAATAAATCGTGTACAACAAGTTTCAAATATACCAAATTGAAAAAAGAAAACAAAAATATAAACACGTAGCAGTTATAAATATAACACAATGGTTTTAGCATAGTGGGCATATATCTAAAAAAAATAATAGAGTTGACAAGTTCATTATCATAACCAAACACCTATCACATTCATCATGAGATGCAAACGTACCTTTAATGAAGCTGGAAATAGAGCCTGTCAACAATGGCAGCTGTCAGAGTCATTTAGTTAGGGAGTTGTTTATTGTTAGTGCATGCTTCCATTTGCAAGAAGAGACTAGTTGGGGCGTGAAATACAATGGCCTCTAAATCTTGCCACCAAAGAGACAAGTCGACAAAAGAGGCAATGCGCCAAATGACAATCGAAACAACAACCGAAAATGCTACATGAAATTTGACCAATTGCAAACTAGACAATGAAGGATGTTGGCAATGAGATATTTGCGATCCGCTAGATGAAGCTTGACGTTCGCGCTTGACGTTAAAAGGGACAGAAAAGGCATCGTAAAACGAATTATGGCGCCTACAAATTACTGGACATCTTTCACAATAGTCATGAAAGACTATTGTTGAGGTTGTTTTTATATATATATATATATATATATATAAATGGAATGTTTACAACAAATTGTTCCCAATATTTTGCAAGGTTTCAAGTTCCGTTTGTCTAGTTGCCAACTTGCTACATGCCAAAAAACATTCCGAATATTTATTATTTTTTAAAATCAGCCACTTGAAATCAGTCATTGGAAGCTTTGAAAATCACCCTACGTTGTTATTATTTGTAGGTCAGAATAAAAATATGTCGTTAGAACGAGAGTACCAGTAAATAAAATACCGAATAAATGAATGTTTTGCCTTTAAAACTGTTAGCACATTACTCATTTGAAGCTATTAAAAATTACTAATTTTGAAGTTTTAGAAGACTGATAAAAAAGTACTGAAGACTGAATGCCGGATAAATGGAACTAATTGGTGTTGTTGCTTGATAATTGTATTTAGTGATAGTATTTCAAACCTTTTCGTTGGCAATGTCCTCGTCCCCTCCAGCAATGGTAAACCCCAGAGAACCGTCTTGGCGTTCCAATTGAACAGTCACAAGACAAGTCTGAAACAAGATAAACCAAGCACAAGCATGTAATTATTTATATATTTATAACTACATGAAAAGTATTAAGAGCACATAACTGTAATAGTTAACCAATAATCAAATACTAGATCAGTACCACGTTATGCCAATGCCAAAAATCATGACGGAGCTGATTTTATCAGAACGACTTTGGGAATAGTACTTTTTGATAACAATTGCCGGCTGATAACATTAAACAATAAAAATACAACATTAAACAGTAATAATGATGACAAATAACCGATTGATAACATTATCCTTGATTATAATAACTGGATTCCACTGTATATGGAAAAAAAACCATCAAACACAGTATGGTAATTCTTATGAGTCTCTAGACGAGCTGTTCACTTTCAAACACCAACCAACCAGAGACGGGTGTTTAAGTTATAAATCATGACTATTAGGTTCATCTGATAACAACTTGAACGTAAACATAGACCGCAGTAGACTAATAAAAATTCATATTATTACATTAACGACTCGAAGAACTTCTTGGCGACCAAAGAAAAAGAAAACAAATATGGTTTCTGTCATACGAGTAGTGGCATAAACCACGAACAAATTACCTCGCAAATAAATTTTTTAAAAAAAAATATATATATATATATATAACAGTTCTCGGGTTATATTTCAACGCATTCTAAATATACACAAAAAACAGTAGAGTAATAGAATTGAAAAATATAAAAAAAGAGGGCCGTTTCGGACCATTAGTCTTAATTTATCGGGACATGAGCTGTAATACATTAAACCGAGGTTATGACGCTTATAACGTTTAGCTGGAGCGATATAGAAAAATGACTGCTTGTTTCATCTTTTCAATGGATGGTTCTCATTTTATTCATTCCAATCGCGTAGGAAATGCAGTGCGCATTCCATGGAAGCTCATAAAATGAGCATGACCACTTTTTCTTCATGCTTTTTTTTTATGTTTCTCTTATATCTTATGTTTTTCTTCCCCTCGTCTCTACATCATAAAACGTGAAGAGACCGAAATAATCGTAATACATAATAACAATAATAAAAAAAAATTGAATAAGCAGGCTAAGTTATTGCATCTTGTGCTCCAACCAAAAACATCGCCCAGTAATTTTACGAAATTGCGGGTTAGGTCAAAACTTTTTATACATATTTCCGAGTCTTCATCAATCGAAAAGAAAATCTTTGCCACCAATACATATGTATAAGCGCATGTACATCGTATACGTATGTACATGGTGTCCGAAAAAAAACTTCGAAATTGTAAGTGGAATTTAGCGATGTTCTGAAGTAACATGTACGTAGCGTTATTGGAGTAAAAAATATCAGAAGTTAATCTAGTGTTATAGTGTAATGTGTGCACCATTTACAGTCTGCAGATATCAGAACGCAATTCGACCTCAGACCACACTCGGGAATCGTATCCATAGAGATTGCTTTCATGGCTGCTGTTACAGTACTGCATTTATGTCTTTAGAGTAAAGTATGGCTTTGGATTTTATTTTTTGAGGTGAAGCCATTACTACAGCACGGCGCGTTTTGTTTCGTTATAACTTCTGCGAGTGCTGTTATCTGGTGGATACAAGTTGAACTGAAACTTGAATCTGGTATACTGCTGTGTGCATACTGCTATATACTCAAAACACCATCAAAGATAATCCACTAAAAAAAAATAATTTCTTTCGAAACTCCGAAATTCTTATTCGGGGACCCTGTAAAATGTATACAGTATGTACATGATGCACATGATTGAAACAGCTCAAATGTGGTTTAAATTGAAACCAAATAAATTCTTTCGGTTACCCATAATCTAAAAACTCTTCTCAACCACTTTTTAGTGTTGTCGTCACACTATGAATCATCGTCGTTTATGAAAGATGACTTTAGCCTCTTATAATTTCCATAATCAATAATAACCTTATCCTTTTACGCAGCGTGCGCCATTCCAACAAAAAATTTATTCGACACAATCAAATTTTTTTTTATTAAAAACTAAATAAATAATGAAAGAAAATCTTAAAATTCAAGCATTAAACTTCGCTGAATCATCATCACGTCGAAGATCTTGCGCAAACTTTTTCATCATGTCAAATAGCAATCTCGTTCATCCTTTAACATTAATCGATGACACCATTAACAAAACAAGCATTAAGAAGAGGAGGGGTGATTGCATCGTGTCAGAAACCCCATGGTTTTCCGAAACCCCAAATAAAAAACTCATGTACACAAGTGTAATGAAAAAAATAAAGGGTTTGTTATTGGTACTGAGAAGATTAAACATTCCACTCACACTAGTGACAATTATTTTTTTCCTACGCTACAAGGGGGGCAAAAGTGCGTGTAGGGGTTAAGAACTTGTAAACAAACATTTACCCACCACACACAGTTTCATAATTTTTTTTTTTATTAAATTTTAAAAAAATGTTTTCGTTAAAGTTTTACCAAAATTATTTTTTAAAAAATTAAACGAACCCCTACCACCAATTTGGCGCATATTTATGTGGGTGGAGCTAACAGCAAGACATGTGTGTGTACATGTACCCTCTGTGTTGTCGTCCCACGCGCTGAGTGAAATGACAAAAGTAAATATTTATTCATCACTGCTGTAGGTAGTAGCACATGGCTCCCTGATATGGGTGGGACGACAGGAATTAAAACGGTGAAATTGTACGCTTTCATTTCCAATTAAATATTTAAAAATAAAAATACAACTGTTTAAGTTAAGCGATGTCACTTTAACTAAAATGGAAATGAGAATAATTGGGACCATTACGACAGTCTGGTGCCAAATCCAATGACCTCGCGTGTAAAATGAAAACGAAAAAAAAAAGAAAACACCCCAAACGAAACGAATTTCACATTTGCTAGAGACAACAATTCTTTGTGAATATTACTTGTAACAAGTAGCGAATTCACTATTTGCAGTATTTTTTACATGAAAAAGATTATTTCAGTTTTTTACTAAAAAGCCATTTTTATTCGAAAATTGTAATGATACATTTTTCGTATACAGTACAGCCATTAGAAAATTTAGTCCAAAACAATACTTGTTATAGACGCCTTCTATTTTGTCACTTTTTGCACTTTACATGAATATAGAATTCTGAATATGTCTGTTTGTTCGGGGCATTACGAGCAACAAAAAAAAAAAGGATCGTTATTAATGAAACTTGTATAAATCTACAATATGCGTATACGTAGAATACAGATATGGCAACTATATTTGGGTAATTCTCCCAGACGCTCGTTAATGTGCGATTTTATTTATTTATTTATTTATTTATTTTCAATTTGACGTCCCGTAGGGACAAAGTGGTGATTATATTCAATAAAATTAAGACTGGACAATGTTGGTGTACAATAATTTCTTGAAATGAAAACAAAACTTAACACAGTGCTGATTGACACAACGAAAAGGAAGTTTGCGGATGGAAGTAGGAATGGAATTCCAGGTTGAGATAAAATTGAAAGGAAAACGGTTTCTAGATTGGATAGTCACTTCACGGGGAAAAACAAAGGTATAACGATGCATTTCACTAGCGGTGGAGTGATCCACAATGGATGAGGTTAAGAAACGTAAAGAATGAGAAAGAGATCGAATCGCTTTGTCAATTTCGAGAAGTCGGTGGTATTTTATTAGTTTTGATATATTGAGTAAGTGTCTAGTTTTTGAGAATTGGGAAATGGATTGGTAACGGTTTAAACCAAAAAGAAGGCGTATGTGTCTGTTGAAAGCTACTTGTAGACGACGTAAACGGTAACAGCGTATGTCTCCCCATAGTGTGGTAGCATAGTTAATAATGGGGTTTATTTAAGTTCGGATGTAAGTCAAGTTTTCACGGTAGGTAAGTAGCCTACATTTTTTAATCGTTTGGTTAAAAATATGTTTCTATTAATTTTTATGCAGTGGTCCACAAGTGATAGAACGTTAAAATTTGGGCAACTTCATATATAAATTCCAGCATATGCGATTTCGATTTATTTGCACAGAACATAATCATCGCATAAATCGAGGACTTCCCTGTACAGTATATTTTAAGATCAATTAATAACTTTAGTTATATATAGCCTAGTTAGCATAGTACAAAGTTATAATTTTTAACAACAGAACAGAAACTCACCTACTACAACTCACGAAAAAATACGCGTAATCAACGAGTTGCAAGGTAAAGACTATTCAAATGGTAAATCACGAAATAAAATAATCTACAGTACCGGTACGGACATATTGAAAAATTCGTAAATTATGATGACTTTTTTTTTTTTACAATGTTATTATTGTATTATGTCATCTAACATAAAAACGTGTTTACAGCAAAAAACATTTTTTCAGTGTATTAGTTGACGTACAAAAAAAAAAAATTTCCATTTTTACCAGAAAGAACTTCCAAAACATTTGTTTTTAAAAAAAGATTTTATGTGAGAGACTTTCACTGTCAATTCATACAATATACATGTATATACGTATATATGTAAAACAAAAAAAAACTTCATTACCAAAAACTCAAAAACAACGTTTCTTCTGAGTTCTTTCTCTTTTTTGCGCATGGATCTTCAAGCACAATTGCCATTCACAAGCAACTACTATAATAAGCGACTATTTCCAGCAGTAGTGTGGAAAAGTCCTGGTGTCTTTTTTAGCAAACGAAGGTTATTTTCAGTTTCCTTCTGATGTTAGTGCATTGTCATCGGGATGGTGGGGACGAATGAAAGTTCATTTTGATTTATTGCCAATGGGTGTCCTTGTTTCCGTTTTAACCCTCCCTCTTTAGACCACCCCAAAGGGGATTTAATAAAATTTAAAAAAAAGAAAAGCCCCTTCTAGCAAAAGTTTTATCCCCCAACTTATTTTTTTTTTCAATGTTGTATGAAAAAAAAAGTAGAAGGGGAATGATAATTTAAAATAATGATAAGCTTCATTTGCAATTAATTTAGCGCAGAAAACGAGCGGGATCCGATTCTTATGTAAATTCAAATATTTTGTGGGTGTGACATTTATTGCAATGGAAATGGAAACTTGAGCAACGTTAATCGCCAATGAGCACTAATGAAAATTCTAACCTCCTGATATAGTCTTATTATAGCAATAACTTCCCACTAACAAAAGCAGTAAAACAAACGTAGGTTTACTTTGAGTTACTTTGAAAAACCTTATTGGTGAAATCCCTTATTGAAAGGACAAACCGACTTTCCCACAGTCCCATGTACAAGTCACATCATTTCACTTGAATCACACTGTACAATAAGCATTTCACTATGCATTTTATTGTCAATTTGCATTCTTATTATTAAAGTTCAAAGTTAAACCAGATTTTTGTTTGGTCCAAGAACATTCGCGACTAGCTTTGCAATTCTGAAGAAAATGGTTCAAATTTGATCTATCCATAACTTTCTCGTAAAAACCTACATTTGTCACAGTTTTACATTTTCATCAACATCATTGAATGTCACATTGAATGCAATACCGAAATCTTCAAATTGAAACACTCTCAAGCAATTCTTGTCTTTCATTGTCAAGAACTTGGGATTTACCAAGAGTGGGGAACACGAAACAAAAGAACTCTTGCTTTGCATTAATTTCATTTCCTTCAAACGTCAAGAAATGTATTCAAGGTGGATGAAAAGGAAGTGAATTCAGCTTCCTCAAGGCAAATTATTTTACCACCACCACTCAACCCCTATTTTCATTAAAACATAGAAAGGCAAGGTGCAATAAATTCGCCCCAAAGATTATATGCAATGATGACAAAGGACTGTAGGGGGTAAATGAGTAATCCCCCAACAAAGTGAATTGAATTCTTCTCTAATCTCAAAGTCCTTCCCATCTCTAATAATAATAAAAAAAAAGGGTAGGGGTGAGGGATAATCGGGACTTCAATGTTAGCCAAAAGATTTTTTTTTTCACACAAGTTCCATAATTTAATAATATTCTAAATTTATTTTAGAATTTTTGCAATACTAAGAAATTATTTAAAAGATATAGTTAAGATTAATTGTGAAAAAGTTGTACAGGATTTTGTTTGACTCTTGGTCAGTTCAAATCCGGTTCAAATTTGAACTACCCTATTCTCGTAAAATTCAATTCAATTTACGGTAATAGTGTTTGATGATGTCAGTGACTTGACAAAACGGTGCAAGTCATCGTCACCAAACAATAAAAATTTGTTTCGGTGCCTTTCATTAAACAACGATTTTCTTTTGTACATAGTACAAAAGGTACATTTAATTTAAGGTACATTAGGGAATTAACCATGCTCTAAAGTCATCCTCATCTATTATATAGTGTAACTTTTGTATTATACAATGCAGTCCACCTTTGCTGTTAAAATTATTGCTCTTCCAAAAACTGAAAGTCTGTAAATCTTCTGGAAAGTATGCAAACAATATCACTATTTCTGCTGTTGGTAGAGTACAAAAGATGCATTTAATTTAAGATACACCAGAGACTAGAAAAATTAAACACGCTCTAAAGCCATTGTCATCTGCTTCGTCATGTAATTGTATCTTTTGTATAAGATAGTCCATTTTGCTGTTAAACTAATTATTGCTCCAAAAACCCCAAAAGTCCGAGAACCTTCTGGAAGGTTCGCAAACAATACCACTCTTTCTGCAGTTAGATCATCAAAACTAAGATAACACACCTACTCTCAGGTTATCTTTTCATGCAGCACATTATAATAACTGCGGGAACTATTTTCTCTCTTTTCATTATCCCACCCCTGCCATCAATATGCGTGGAAACCCCATTTCTAATTTAAATGAGCAACAGCGGCAGCAGCAACGGGCAAATGTCAACTAAAGGCTGCTGGTCCCTTCATTCCGAATCCATCCGTTTTCATTTTCGTCCCTTCGTTTATTCTGAATCTGTCATCAGTGGAAAACGCTTTTCCTCCCGATGGGACAACGGAAATGAATTAACCCTTTAGTGCCCCCGTTAATTCCAAACTCACGCCTCCTTTCCCTTCCACGGTGCCCTGTAATGCATTAAGCGATGTCCTCGTGAAACAAAGCGCATGCCTTCCAAAATGAGATTCGGAAATCTTCTAATAAAATATTTAGAAAAAAAATGTACCAGAGGGTCATTAGATGACGGGAAACCTTCCTACATTAACCGATAGTCATCAACCGCAAAGATTTTTTAATTCTAACGGAACTCGTAACAAAGGTACAATATATCGCAATATCTATGTAAATTTTTCATATGAAAATAATTGTACGCCAAAATCAAGTTCTTTTTCTACACGTAACCTTTTGTCGTCAGTTCTGCCAGATTTAATAAACCAAACGGTACGTGTGAAAGGCAAGTTTGAACAATTGCATGAAATAAATGAGTACCGTAGTGGTCTTATCTGTCACTTCATGCTGAGCTGAAGACAAAACGTTACGTGTAGACAGGCTTTTTCAGAGCTACAAGAACCAGACTATCACACCAAATGTAATTTAAAGTACGAGCTATACCTAAAACCTTATTTTTCGCACCAAAATTTTTCTCACCAGAGCCTGGTGTTTTACTAATTCAATTCTTATAACGATTTTTCCGGATAATCGGTTACCCGGATGCACCACGATTGTGATCTTATCAGTTGTTTCATCCACTCAATTTATCTCTAGTTCTGCACAACTACAGAAGAGACCTAAAACATACATTTTACTTTATAATAAGTTTCATTCAAAGTTATGCACCCTGACAATTGAAACATGAACTTCAAAGTAACAATGACATGTTTATGAGTGTATGACCAATCACATAAATCACACACACACACACTTTACTATATATCTGTATACATATGGTGTATAAATAGCATATACTGTATATATGTGATGTTCTAGTCTAGTGTTCGCACACGCACATTACCATAAAACATAAATCCGTTATTTTAAGAAAATACCAAACAAATTTTACAAAGTAAATACGGTACACGGTAGTTATGCTACTATAATAAAGTGAATACTGTAAGCTATATAAATACAAAAGTTTGAGGGTTAAATGAGTAATGACACACCCAGAAGAGCAGTTAGTGCTCTCATTAAACTCCATGTAGCCTGCCTACCTACCTACAAAATGTCATATTCGACACCTTGACAGAAAATGTTTTTTTAGCTTAATATTTTTTAATCAACTGGTTAATCCTTAGTATTTTGTCCCAATGAAATGAGACATTGGAAAATAAAAAAACTAAGTTGTTTTTTGTTTTTTCAATTATACACTACAACTACAAAAAATCTAAGAAATAACGAAATTCCAATACCCATCTTCTGTGTTTTTATTTTTCACATTGTTTTAAGTTAGAACAAATCACTTTAGCAATGTCCTTTTGAAATGTCTCAACGATACACAACATTCACTAGTTGCAACCATACAACAACAAACAAACGACCAATCTGCAAAAGAAGAAAACTTCTCCTCCTCCCACGAAGAAGTGGTGAGAAGCAGCAGCAGAAGAAACAAGACCCTTTCAATCCCTTTTTTATCGTCTGCTTAACTACGGGGCAATATGGAGGGCGTTATCGAGAGTTATGTCTTGGTGCAGATAGGCGAGTTCATCTCCCGCAGACTGTAAAGTCAACAGTTGCTTGTGGCCTCTTTTTGTCACCTTTGCCGCTACCCACCAGCGCCCCTTGCCCCAGCCCCAGCAAGAACCCTCTACAAGGGGTCTGGTTGCAGGCGGAACCATTCCCGACAGCCTGGGTGAGTGCTCCAAGTTCATGTTTTGTGGGACCCCCTTGTCACCTAACAGGAAGCCAATAGTCTCCCCAAGTTCTCAAAAGAAACCTTCAACTACTAGATAGTCAATAATTAAAAATGAAAAACGTTAGCTCTCTGGTTATAATCGTAACGACCGATCAGTTCAGTTGTTTTTTTCTTATCGATGAAATTTTTCACCAAAAAAAAAAATAAAAGTTATAAATCTTGTTCAAGTTAATGTCCCATCATCATCATCATTGCATCCTGAGAAGATTAGGAACCCGTAACAGTTCATTAAAAACCAGATCTTGACGGTGATTTTTTCCTTCTTCTTCATCTTCTATCTTGTGGTTCTTCTTAGGAGTGACATTTCCCAAAATAAGAATGCGCTAACCAAGCAATTAAATTACGGCTAATTTGAAACTTATTTCCTCTCCTTTCATCGTGATCTGCACCGAGATACGATTTATTACGCCCAACTTCCTGAATGACACCATAACTTAATTCAACGCCATTTTTTCATCTCCTTCACCACTCGTCTTCTTACCCCCTTAAAACGAATTCTGTCAAGTTTATTTCGAACATTCTTTGCAATCGCTACAGCCTTTGGTAGCAATAACAAAGTTTTTAGTAACAATATCTTTGTTAGCGAAGTCTTTGATAAAAAAAGATCTTTGGAATAATGTCTTTGGTCAAAGTATCTTTGACTTTCTCCATTTTCGAATAACCAATAATTATCACCAAATAGTTATTATTATTATAGTTAGCTTTTCTATATGTGTGTAATGGTAAAAATAGGATTTCACTTCAAAACTGGAAACTGAGAAAAATAACTGGCACTTCTTCTGTTGTCTTTTATTTTTATATTACTATCAAATATTATATTTTGACTTTGATAGCAAAATCTTTGATCCTTTTGGAACTTTGGCAAAGTCTTTTGGGAAAGTCTTCTTTGGGAAAGTCTTTAATACCGTATAGCAAAGTCTTTAGTAGTAAAGTCGTAGTAAAGTCTTTGATAGCAAAATCATTGATATCATTGTAACAATGTCTTGTCTCATTTTGTCTTTGCAAGTTTGTTGCATTTTCAGTTAACCGAAATTGTTAAATCTGACATCCAATAATGATCAACAAGTAGTTACACAACTAATATTACTAAAGTCAACTACGGTTTTACACCCAAAAAGCCTAGTAAGCAAAATACAATAATCTGGCATCTTTATGTATTGTATAAGAATAGTTACTTGAACACTGTCTTGGACAGATAGTTTATCAGAACATTGCTTTATATTTACCACCTATTTAAAAACCGAGGCTTTACTACAACATTCAAAACTGAAAAAAATATCAGACTTGTCCTTCGATTTTCAGGACGTTCTACATTCAGAAAGAACATGCAAAATTTACTGAGACAAAAACGGTAGTTTCAGCAAAATAGGGTCTTGTACCTTCAGGACAGAATTTGGATCTCATCAAGAGTGCAACGATGCAAAACAAAGCCTGTCATATCGCTATTCCAAAATGACTTTTTATTATTTTTTTGGTCATAGGAAGCTTCCGGTTTCCTTGCAGAAACCATTTTTTAAAACCAACCCTATGCAACCCTTCCCAATTTTTTTACGTAACTCTTTTATTCATTCTGAAATAAGTTTTTTCTTCCAACCAAAACAAGATGGTATCCAACCTCCTTTAGGGCAAAACCAACTTTCTCGACGAATTCTCCATTTAAAACGATTCTCCCGTTTTGCCACAAGCAAGAAGATACGTCTTTTCTTGATTGCGACATTAATGAAATAAAGTTTTTTAACTGTCATAGTAATAGCATCTCTGGAACCCAAATAATGATAGTAGTAAAAACAGTAGTTTGTGAGGTAAATCTGATGGTCACAGAGTCTGACCTTCTAATCTTTTCTGTCTCATCAATTATCTACGTAATTGAAAATGTCATATGTAACAATTACGCGAAAATTAGTGCCAAGAACAGCCACTGCGTTCAAATGCAACAAAAGTTTCTTAAACTCGAATATGAAGAAATGAGAACCTGGACGTCATTGAAATGACGTTACAATTACCAAATTTTGGAATCAAGGTTTTAAACAATCAATTCTAAAAACAAAAACCATTCTTCAAAACCGATTTGACCGTAAGTTACATCAAAATATTTGCCTGAAAATGTCTAACAATGTCCATAGTTTTTGATATTCTACTTGTAAAAAAATTCCAAAAGAACATTTTTCTTGTATCAAATTCTTGATGACCTTGAAGTTTTTCTGGATAGGTAAAATTGAACCTGTTGACTGATACCGAGTCATAACAAAGTGATATATAATTAAACTATAGATGTCACGAGACCCTATTTGATTGGACCTTTTCTTGCAATATTTATTTCTGAAAAATCCGTATTAAACGATTTCACCCTTTAAATTTAAGCATTAAAACAGTTTCTTGGAAATGTCCACCGATGTCCATAGTTTTTCGATATATATTCCCTCATTTACTAAACTTGTATACAACAAATCCAACATATAGCCCATCTTACAGCAAATTCTTGCATATTTCGGGTTTCATAGGTTCGGTACTCTAAAAGCTATAGACTGGAACCGAGTCAAACACACATCAACCATTAGGGCACGTGAAAATAGCTACTGCTGTCAAATCCAAATACGTGAACCGAGATGCTGATTCAGACAGACATCAAGGAGCGCTTTGCCTAAACAGCCATGAAAACCGTGGATTCAGTTTTGAAAGTAATCAAAAGCTACCACGTTAAAAATAGATCGCAGTCAAAAGAGAAACTGCTTTAGATTCTTCAGTGTAACCTCGGAACATAGAAATATTCAAACAACATTCAAAGTTCAAATTTCATAAATAGCAAACGCTCACTTAGCGCTATTAATTCGTTCTGACAAACTGGCTAACCGAAAATTGATTTCACATAAGAACGAATAGAAATCCAATTGATTCGTTCACAAGAACCAGAAAGCTTTATCAAAAACGCAATAAATAAACAAAAAATACGTGTAGTAAAACGAAATAAATCGTAAGTCTTGTAGTGAAACGTAATAAATAAACAAAAATAGTTAACAACGTATAATTTATCAAACACATTCAACACCTACATCACTCTCGAAACATTTTCCTACACAAACTATTATGGAAACTGCTTTTACGTTATCTTAAAAAAATTAATGCAAAAAAGCATATAATGTCCTCGTTTAGGAGTACCCACTTCTGTGTGGGAGTCAATCGAGATGTTGAACGCTATAATTACCAATGTGGTGGCCAACAGAAATGAGAAAGAAACAAGCTGGGGGGATTGTTAAGTTGAGGGGAGGGTAGATAGAATTCATCACCCAATCCCTCTTCAGTATGTACCTGATGCATTCACTGTGCCCACTATAACAGCCCCCTCATTCAAATGGTCTGCATTTTAAAAGTGGGGCTTCACGCTCTTTTCTTTAGAAACTCCAATAGTGTTTTCATAGGAGATGTTGAATGGCGTGCAGTAAGTTATGTACCGGATGACAAATATTACGCAAGTTTCCCTCCTCACCCTTGGTATAAACTTGAAAATCCAATACAATATGCTGTATAACTTATGGACCTGAGATATATATAAAAAAATAATTTATCGGAATAACAGCTGTAAAGAAATGTAGTGGAAGATAACTAATGTACTGAAACTGATATAGCCATCGCAAACGTGTATTAAAATGTAGCCTACTTTATCACGAGGGAGCATTGAACGACAAAAATGAAAGTTACACTTACCATAACGTTTATCTTTTTTTGAAACAAACATTTAGTGAATGACGGACATTTTGTACATCAAAATAAAACAACAGTACGTTACTATAGACTATAGAGCAAAAAACTATTACTGAATTGGTAGTCAATTATACAAAGTGATTCAGAACAACTACATGTATTCCTAACTACTTTCAGAAGTGACAAAGGGCATGTAATCTTTTATTAATAAATTATTGTCTTATAACGAGATACAACATTTTTTTTAACGTATATTGGTAATACATTGGTCCAATAGTTATACCCGCTGGAAGTAAAGCAACACACATTGTATCCCCATTGAGAATATATGGGCATTCAAAATTTTCGTAATTTCGTTATAACTCGTTACGGTTTTATTTGCAGACTATGTTTTATTAACAAAAGATATTTCATTTCATGTCTTCTATCACCTCTGAAACTTAGAAATGATTCTTCTAAGTGAATAACCCTATATATAAGAAATCCTCGAGTTATGCAAGGTCCTTCACACCCTTATATGCAAGTTCACCGTAAGTTATATGCATTTTTGTCAATATTTCACAAGATACACATAGTATTCCCAAAATGTTCGTTATACTCGAGAAAATCTCGCTATTATGCCATTTTGTGCAGTGGTAGGCTACCCAAGTGACTGAAATGCAATGCTGCTTCAAGGAAATTTCGATATATGCGAGATTTTTGCAGAATTACATTCTGCGAAAATTTCCCGCACAATTCGAAAACTCTGAGAATTATATAAAAAACGTATTATATGTTACATATTAGTACCATACTTTTGTATGGTACTAAATTATAAATGTAGTGCTGTTCCCATATCTTACCCATGCATATATTATGAATTTTGCACAAAATAAGATATAGTGTATTTTAAAATAAGGTTATTTTAAGGGTACTTTAACGTTAATGATATTTTTAAATAAACGTACAGTATGTCATTTAAAATAAGAATACTGTATGACTTCTTTGTATTTTAAAATATAAAATACTTTACACTAAGTTATGCTGATACTTATTTCATTGGAAAAGAAATTTTTTCGGTGTAGTTCAGATATGAACATACAGTTCATTAACATACATTTTATATTCAACTCAATACTTACTCTACCAGTCTGCATTTGCAACAGAACACAATATCACGTACACGGTATGTTCACACAAGCACATAATTGATAAAAAAATATTTGCAAACTAAGTCAACCATACTCATGAACAGTATCACTGCACTGCTGTTGCATTAAGTCAACACATGCAAACTCACTTTGCATGTTTTAAAACAAACTGATGATCAAAATAGATTTCGAAACATACCCACAACTTTACCAAGAAGTACCGTACTCTGGTACACCATAAATTAGACGAAAAACCTGGCTACTCGGTTCAATCCTAACAACAAACTCATAAACTTTGCAGAACGCGTTACCCAAAATAAAACCATCAAGAAAAAAAACAGTAAAAAAGTAAAAAACGAAATGAATACTCACTCTAGTTTGTTGACGAAGCAGCAAGGTTCGCGTATAAGCATGAGCGTGGGCAACACGATGTAACTCCTGCTCCAGGACAGCAATTCGGTTCCTTTGAAGTGCTACCAGCGCGTGCACAGCGTGCAAACAGTCGTGGCCCACCGAGTTTGGGTTCATCTTCCGACAGTTTGCACGGGTATGGGTCAAAACAGAACTTTCCAACACCAGACTCGTTATTATACTTGTTGACTGCTGCTGTCACACTTGGTCCGAAAGTGAAGTTGGACAGTCACGATGATAACAACTTCCTTCCATTGGTGCACCACTACAGTCTTCGTGTCATCTGGTCTAGGCCAAGAAGTGAGAATGGAAGATGAGGAGGGCCGTGGCGGCCTGCTAGGTGGGGGTGGATTGAAGAGGCATCACGTGGTGTGAGGAGAGGCGAACACGTGTGTCACACGAAGCAATACAGACAACTACACTACCCCCTCTTCGGCAATTCTGTGTTCCCCTTCAGAGTTCCAATGAACTCTTCAAAAATATCGAAGGCAATGTTCACGCACAACTCATTCGAAGATTACTTAACAACTCGTAAACTTGGTACGATTTTGTAACCAACAAACAACATTATATTTTTTAAATTTTCTACAGAGACAAATTCCACAGTCCATAACTGTTTCGGCACTAACATATGCACCTACCAAAATTGGTTATCGTTGATAAATAAAATGATCCATGCATCAGTATGAATAGTACAAAACAGTGAAAGATCCAATGATCACTGTACAGGTGAGTGGACTAAACAGATCCGCACTGTTCAATGTTCTTTGTCAGCACCATTCCTTCATGGCAAAATACGTGACACACCCTGTACACAAAGATAATAAATATACATGAATAACGATCAAGTTGATAACGATATCTTTCTTCCTTATGCACCGACGAGCACATCTTGAAATCAGATATTAAATACACATGTACAATTAACATATTACAAAAATAAGTAACCTATGTAAAGGTCCGAACTAAACATCACATTTCACACTAATGTTGAATCATTAACTATTCATAGACATTGAAATTCAAAACCTAGACGGACAACTAGAAATCGTGACTCTTATGATGTAAAACGAAGAGTAGAAACCGATATTCTAAACCAGCTTGCAAAAGAATTAATCAAATTATGTCAAGCAATTAATGTCACTAATTCAATTCTGAATGAGTAACTGTAAATCTATTTTGTGTATGCAACTGTATATAATTATGTCAGTACCGTATACTGTATGTCTAAATATTCACACGCATAAGGCTTAACTATTGTTTACTTTTGTACTTTTTATGTTACATTGCAGTGTTTTACTTTATACAATACTATATGTAAGGTAACGTAACGGTGATTGAGCAATCATATCATGCAAGGTAACATACGACAAAATTGAACGTTGTCTAATTTTGTGTATAAATTAACAAAATGTTGTATTTATTGGAATTATCGTTATGTCTATATGATCAACGGTGGTGGCAGTTTATAGGTATCATAGAACAGTGGAGTTTGGGAGCACCGCAAGTTATGAGAACCGACATTCATCGGTTTTTTACTGTGTTTTCCTTAAAAATTTCCAGATTTTGAAAAGAAAGAATGAAAACCCGATTGTTCATTGTAAATATCTTGCAAAACAAGTGAAAAAGTTTATATAAATGAAAATTATTTAAAAACTTATTAAGCAATTTTAATTTTATTTTTTTTTAACAAAAAACAAATTACTGTACAGTACTTGATTTTGTGATGTCTGAGAGGGTAGGGAATCATAGTATTTTATTATTTATATATTTATTGCGTTTGTAGCAACTTGCTGAGATTTCATTATTGTTTTTATCAAAGTGGAAAACATTATAATTAGGATATGATGATACAGTATATTATCGATATATTGTTTTCACCAATTATATATCGGTCAATTTTTTATTAAAACTTTTTAAGAGTAAAATATTAAATTCAATAAAGAATGATATTTAATAGACTTTCAGTAATCCGGCACCCACAGTAATCTTGTACCTTTTGTGCAATAAATGGTCAGATGAAAAACAGTCGACTGTAATTTATAATATAATAACATACATATCTTTATAACAATAATAGCTGTAATTCCCTATAATAGTTGTCTAGATCTGTCCACTGACGCTGACCCTGACGTCAGTAGACTACAACAATAAGGCAATAATCAATTCCCTATAATAGTTGTCTAGATCTGTCCACTGACGCTGACGTCAGTAGACTACAACAATAAGGCAATAAATAAAT
>JAQIWH010001322.1:0-32948 GCA_034695005.1 Cryptops parisi | reverse complement strand
ATAGGGGTTCACTGTATAAGTAGCCTAGTGCAGAATAACTTGGCGATTAATTGGTTATATTGCTTTTGGAGTTACATGTTTATGAATTGTTAAAATTTATATCGGACGACATTTTTATGCAATATTTTATGCAATATTTTATGTGCAATTACTGTAATTATTCATCATAATTAGTCTCTTGTTAATGTAATCAGCAAGATAGTATATACAAGGATGTAAAAACATTCCTATATGGCGTTGCTAGTAAACCGTAGAGTAGACTTAATGATTAATGCACTAATTACTTTCAAACTGGATCATCTTAATAAAGTAATATGAAAAATGGCCTTAGTCTACGAGATGATCCGATATCTTTTTTTTTTCAATGTAGGGTTACAGGGACCAAACTCGTTTCTTTATTAACCTTTACATCACTTGTTTACATTCAAACTTGTATGTTGCGCACATCGCTATTTTACAAAACTGGAATGAGAAAACTTGGCCACATAAAAACAGGAACTTCACGTTCCCAATGACCTTACCACCCTTTCAATCCCAATAACCCACACAATCATCCGATACAAAAAAAAAATGAAACGCTCACACCCAACGATCTAGTAAAATAATTTAAGTGTTAAAAGTAGCCTACATTTTTTTGTTTTATACTTTTTCTTTAGAAGTGGAAACTTCCACTGTTTAAAGTTTCTAGCAAGTTTGTCGTTTGGGAAGAGGTTGTAAATTTCTCGTATAAATCCGGATTCCGCAACGAATGCCAAAATCTTGTACTTTTGGTTTTGGATGGCATTCTTATCGCGAATCGCAATCGCAAATTGGCTCGGAGCGTTGGATCAATTGGCTGATAGTTTTTGGCCATCTTATCTGTAATGGCCGTCAAACAGATTGACTTTAAGTGGGCTCTTAACTTATCTTTGTCTTACTCTAAAAGGATTCCAATTAGAACTTTCTTTCTAATGGTTAATACCCCAATATAAACAATGTTATCCCGAGTGGACCGACTAGTCGGTGGACAAGATTTAGTACCAAACATCGACTTTGGTGGCTTCTTTTTTGGTTTTATGACTTTTCCAAAAAGCGATAGAGGAGTGCTTTATGTTTGTCGATAGTGTCTGCTTAACCATGATGGACAATTGCTCAGCTTGGTGATAAGTCTTTAAAGCTTCTGGATGACCAAAGTTACTGTAGTTTAGCGTTCCAACACATTTGTGTTAATTGTACGTGATTGTTTAGTTATAACCGAGATTTGGGTAAGTTCTTTGCGTAGACCATTTGGCGTTTTCAAAAACTTTCACACATCAAACATCGTTCTATTATCGCTTAATTTTATTTTATTTTTTATTAAAGCACTCTATTGGATAAAATGGTAAAATGGAAGGTAAATTACACTAATAGCACATAGTTGTCCAGATCGCGTCAAAAAAGGAAACAGTACACTAAAAAACAATGAAACACTTCTAGTCGCAATACAAGAATATGGTGGTAGCTAATTGGTCAACAAATTTCAATAAAAGGTAAGATTAGAGGCCATCATACAATTGATCAAATCATTATGAGTGAAGTATGGTCTGGCCTAGAACTTCATGGAAAAAGGTCTGAGCTGAAATAATTGATTTAATATTGTGTCAAACACAACTTAATTTTGCTATACTAGAAAGCTTATGGTATACACACTGGCGGATTTACCGGGAGGGGGAGGTTAGGGGTTTGACCCCCCCAGAACTTAGTTCATTGATGTGTTTAATGCTATATGGATATTTTCGTAAAAAAAAAAGGCAAAAACGACTAAATTTGCATATTTGGGTTTTAAACTGTGCATATTTTAGGGCTTAAACACTCATTTGGAGTTTGGTCTGCCCCTAATTTTTAGACATATTCGTCATAAAATTTTAGGTGACTCTCCCAGAAGCCGGTTCTAAATAAGCCACAGTAATACAGTATTATGTAAAATTATAGAATTATGGTACAACTATTTTTAAAACTAAACTATTAATATATGGGCACATATAATAGTGTAAGGAAAGACAGTCAATAAGTTCCTGGAAAGAAACAATTATTTATTTATTTATATATTTTAATTTTCAGGGAAATTTTTAAACTCTTACACGAACATTACAATACTTTGATGTGAATATCTCGTTTCATGTAAAAAAAAAAAATAATTATTTTGAAAAACGCATAGGTAGCCAAAAGAGTCAATGCAGTTTTTGTATTCATTTGCAATGAGGTTACCCTTGAAAAAACGACAAATTTCATTGGGTTATCTGATAATTCAAATATGTAAATGGTGGTTTGGTAGATACCAATCTGGAACAATTCACCAGAAAAAAGAACGAAGTTGGACTTGATAATATGCAATTAAACGGCAGTGGAACCTGCTTAAGATTTTCTGTAAATGATCATTAAATATCAACTTCAGAGGACAAGAGTTTGTAAGGCATTACCCTTATGATTGACTCAAAATTTAAGTGAGAAAACATCTTTACATTGTATAAATATCGTGTAACATATTATTGCATACTGTACTCCATACTTTTACTTTACTAGCTAATCATACGTAGTCGTCTATGTTGGACGTTCGAAAATATTCACTGTACTGTTAAAAAGTAAAGTGTCGACCTCAAATTGTTAAAAAAAAAGCCCTGAAGTTTCTTGTAGGCCCTACGCTCATCTAGAACAATTTATGAAGTCTACGTGAAGAGATTCCCAAAACTTACGTAGAGAAAAGGATTGGAGATAACTGCTAAATGACTCATCACGAAAAATATTCAGGAACTTCCGACATTGTTCTAAAATTAATTAATTATTCTGTAGCAGTACAGAATAATTCTGTAACAGTATTGAATTATTCTGTAACAGTCTTCTCTAATATTACATCTTTATTCATCAACATAATAAAACAACTTTGACAATTTTGACAATATTTTCACCCAACAAATTCAATGTTTTACTGTTAAAACATGTTAATTTTACTGACTGATTTTTGTCATCTATTTTGTCGATCCTTTTGGATTGTTTGTCGATAGGTAGGTAGGTACTTGGGGTTTAACGAGGGCACCGACTGGCTTTTACAGCTATGTCATTTGGCCCTCAGACTTTATTTAAATCAGAACTAAACTTAGTTTGTCGATAACTAAATAACTAAATAAATAACTAAATAAACAAATTATCACACAAATAACAGTTATCTTCAACAAACAATATATTTCGAGATCACGGTAAACCTTTTATCTTAATGTCTTCAGTAACATATCTATTAAGAAAAGTCAAGTTCACAGGTAGCCATCTTATACCAATAGGTAGCTAGTTAGTGTTTGGCAATTATATTGAAGATGACTGCCATTTGTGAAATTTGTTTTATTATATTGACTAATAAACCAAAGATATTATTGAAATGCTGATACACTTCTGAAGCCATTAAGCATTCGATGAATAAAGTTTTGAAGGATTTTTTAATGAACCATCCTTTAAAATACAGGGTGTTCCTGAAATGTTTGGCCAAATTTTAACTACGGATGCTATGCTAGTATCAAAACAATGCAGAAACGCCTTATAAACACGGGTACGCAAATAGTTTCTTTCGGAGATAACACGAGCAGACGTCTCGGAATTCCGGCGTGGAAAGGGGGGGGGGCGTTTTCCGGACCCATGTTTATATGGATTTTCTGCTTTGATGCCTAGCATTTGGTTAAAATTTCGCGAGACCTTTTAGAAATACCCTGTAATGGAATTAAATTGTACAACTTTACATTTGAAGGGCTTCGTGTAAAAGGGTGTTAAGTAACATTTTTGTCACAAATTACCTGGAAACATTTTCGAACGTGTTGGTGCAAGTCTACCTTCCCAACGCGAGCAAAACAACAATATGTGCAAAGCTTTTAGTTCTACAAGTGTGAACTAGCCCATAAACATCAAGGAAAAATTAGATCTTTATTGTATTATTATTATTGTATTATCCCTGGCCCTTCTATTGTATTGTCTCACTCGTACGTATTGGTCTTGTTGGTTGTTGTACAAGAAGACCACTAAAGACAAATGTGTATAACTCAAACTGTGAACAGTGCTGTTGGCTTGATCTAAAACAATTTATAGAGTATATGTAAAGTTATTTCTAAAAATAAGCTAGACAAAAAGGATTGGAGATGGCTTCTAAGTGACTCATCACAAGAGAAATTGATGGCTTTCGGCAATAATGGTTGGTCGTAGAGAAAGTCAGGGCGTACAAAAAGAGTTATCAGTTGAATCATCGTCGACAAAAAAAAACTAACAACAAAAACCCAACCGACTGTATCTTCGTAATAACATTTTCAGGTGTACGCACTCACAACGACCATTGTTTATGAGCTCGTATTTCCATTCTCGTCTACCTTTTTCGGAATGCCACTGTTTTTTCTTCGTCTTCATGCTTGTTGGATGTTGAACTTCTCGACAACCGACTGTTGTTGTAGACTTTAATTCTTTTTGAGTGTTGTTGATCTTCTGGAAACGTTTTTTGGCTTGTCGGAAGGCGAGGTGGTGGTGGTGGTAGAAGAAGCGATGAATAGACACGAATTAGGAATTCCCTCCAAAAAGGGTTCGAGTAATAGGTCATGCCAGCCAACTTAAGGACTCGGTTGTTGAGTAAATCTTGGACTGTAATGAGGCAGTCGTGTGCAATATACTAATCAACAACGAGGTTGGCTTTGTCAGAACCCAAGAGCTTCTGGGCTTCGCACCTGCAACTCGGTGGTGTGCCAGTCACGCTAGAAAATCCAGGAACAACACACCTGTCCAACAAGTGGCTTTCCTGATGGGAGTCAGCCAAAAAATACACGAGGGAAATGAAATAAAATTTTTTTAACCTCCCGCTGTTTTGGGCAAGGTCGATGTTAACTATCATTTTGTAATCTGTCGTAAGCACCAACATGTTGTGTACAAGTTATGCTCACAACTGGTTCCTTATTCCCCACCTATACAAGTCGCAAAATTTTTGCTTATCCATTTAACTAATGGATCAGCCATTAATTATCGAGATTAGACTTATTTGGTAATCTCATCGCTAAGCGAGGAAGCTTAAACATTAATCAACGAGTCTGATGTTATCATTATGGAAATATGTTTTCTTCTTCTTAAATTCATTTGTATATAAAAATGTATCAGTAGGTGCATCATTAACCAAACAAACAACTCCTAAGCTGATCTTAATCTACCATAATGGAATTAGGGGCACATCAATTTATTTAATTTTTTTTATATATTATTTTTTTTATATAATTTCTGAACACGTACTGATTATAAATTAGCTTTAATGTCAGTTTCTGCGGTAGTTTATGATCAACGAAGAATTAATTTCTTAAACTTTCGAGTCAACAGTTTTGAACTTTGAGGTCTCCGAGTTCGTGTGCTTTTAGCAACGATTTCATAAACTTTCTTGGGCTTTCACTACGATTTTAAAATAATTAAAAGTTTTGACGCTTTTTCATTTCTGCTAATTTGTATTACTCGAGGTCTCTTTCCAGGCGAAAAATCAAAATAAAATATAACGACCCATTTGCTAAATACTGTATGCCAACTTTGATTGTTCACTATTCTTGGTAATTTTGAAATTAAAACAAATTTTATTTCAACTCACAATCAAACAAAACTAGAAAAATAAGATTTTAATTTTTATAGTATAACAAGTACATTAAAAATGATTTTGAAGCATACTCTTGTTATACTTGCATAATAGCGTCCACCATATTAGTTTTTTTATGAAATTTTATGTTAAAATCAATGAAAATATCACCATTGGAAACAAGTACAGTACATTAAAAATGCTTTTTAAGCATGCTTTTTATCTACTGTCGTATACAAATATACTTTATTTCAATACATGTTGAAAATAAATAAATTTTTGATTTCTTCGAATTCCGATTTATACGAATTAAAATTTATGAATATCTTCGAGTTGATATTCAATTTGTGCGTGTTTTGAGTGATTCTGTTTTTAATTTTTGCAGTTTTCGATTTATTTACATATTATGCGATTTTTTTTGCATTGGACTTATGCAGTTTTTGATTTATGCGAAGGACTTATGCAGTTCTCGTTTTATGTGTTTTTGGTACATTGGACTATACAATATATAGCTTAAACGACTGTAGATGACAGTACCGGTATACGTCAATCCCAGCTCAATCACAAACTCACAACTCACTCACAGATAGAAGCTAATATAAAAAAGTATAAAAATTGACCGCATTCCTATTTTTTTTATTAAGTTCATAAACCCAGGTTTAAATACTATACATTAGCTTCTAAGTATTCTAGTTCAAGTTCCTGGTGGCTAAGTTCTTTGAGTAACATAAAACTTCTATTAAGACGACGAATTGTTGCAAAAAAATGGTTGGTAGAAGCAGCAACACTAATCATTATAATTTTTCCCCACAAAATATGAGAAATAAAAATAAAAACGAGTCCCCTTCTCATTATATGTACATGAAAAAAATATCATAACCTTTGAGAGAGACGCTTGATTAAAACTATTTTTTGTCACTTAAGTATATTATGTACCTCCACCCAAACAAATGAAGAGTGCAATTCGTGCAAGTATATTATAAAGCGATGTAAAAGAACTTAATAGAAAGAAACATTGTATTCGCCCATGGGGCAAAACACTGCACCATTGGATCCTGCTGCTAGCAAGTGATGAATGTTTCTCATATAACAGTGACGAGATAGGTAATGTAATTTTCTTAACGTGCATTCCACGTACAACAGCTCCCAGGCAAAATGGGGCCTAATTAAAGAACGCAAAACCTAAGCGTTTAAGCCAACATTAATTAAAAAACTTTAAAAGTCGAATTTTATTGATGAAAATTTTATTTCTCTCCAACCGAACATGTTTTGACTACTATCGGGCAGTTTATTAAATATGACGAACTTTTTTTTAAAGGCAGGTTAAACATAATGTTGGACGCAATTGTCCTTCAGCTTAATTCCTACAGGTAACAACCGGTGGTTGAATTCTTTAGTGTAATGTTTTAAAAATTATAGAGAACTTTCGTAAACTTTGTGATACGACCTAAGGGTCTGGCAATAAATTGTTAACATGCTGTTTGTGTGTTTAAATAGGTTTATTTATTGAATGACATACAGATAATGTTTTATGGTGGATTCATAAAGTGTTTTATAATAAAAGCTTAAAATTAATATGTTGGTAACAAGCTTACGCAAAAACTTAAGACTTCAAAATCGACAAAATTGAATTTAATGGATGTATAATTTTTCCGTTCGTAAACTCGAAAATGGGTTGAAAGATTTTACTTTGTCATATTTTGTGTCTAGATCTGTCTCAGAGAAAGCTGCACTCAGCAACTTTTTTTGACTCAGTTTTCATAACAACATGAGCATAAAAGAAACGAGCTTTATTTTTGTTATTCACATATTTGTGTTTATACGATGAAGACAAATATGTAGGAAACAATAAGAATAAGGTTTGAACTTGACACTTTTACACCCTTGCGAAGCATGGGTCTTTCAACTAGATAGAATCGTATCTATAGAGTCGTTTCAATAAAATCGTTCATTTATCTTCATTGCATAGACCTATTATGAATATGTAAGCCTACATATAGTTAGAAACTATTATATGGATCTAGGGTGATCTTTATTTTAAGTTATAAATTTCATCTAAAATGGGCCCAATATTTTGGGGATATTACTTTTTTAAATACGGGAACAAGATAGGCCGGTGCCCCCAATTGGAATTACAACTCCTTTTATAAGGACCACCCTCCTAATGGACACCTTGTATTTCTCATTTTCAATGGTCCACCGAAATGCATTATAGTCTACCTACTTTACAAGTAGTTATCAATAGTATACAGGCAATTGTAAATCACCATTCTTTGTATGTAAGTAACATTCCCATACCAACTCTTTGTTAAATTTGATTTTTTTTACAATACATAACACTTTAATAGAGTGTTGCAATTCTTTGGCTGACCCTGTAAATCAAGATTGTTAACTGTTGATAAAACCGAGTATTTATGAATATGATGATGACAAGACAGTTCACACGAAAGGTGACTGGTTACAATAGATCTATCCAACAATACAAGTTTATACAAAAAACACATGATGGTATAAATCAAAAAATAGCCGTTTACAAAGAGTGAATGAAAAGATAAGATTGAATAACAAGAATATAACAACCTGTTGGGACTTTAAAGTTGACGTTACTTAACAGTGTGCAACTAGATCAAGAATTTGATATACAGTATATATATATTTTTAATGTATTATTGTTGGCTATTCAATGATGTTCTGAGATGGTCAGAAAGGCGAGCGATGCGTCATGAAGCAGAAATAAACACACGTATGAATTATATACAAAGGCAAACTGAAAAAGATGACAAATGGAGATCGCATTCGACTATGCGGGATTCCATCATTGTGAAAAAGTCGTCACAACCAGTTCTTCGAATATTAAGAAGCTTGTTAGCTGTGACTAGTCATTTCGCTCTCTGCGGGGCAACTCGAGCTTTTCGGAGACCTTTTTTTTTTCGACCCCAGTCGTGCATAGTGTGAATTTAAACAGACATCATACTGGTTGTTTGTGCATACATCGCATAAATAATGTAAACGAATACTGCTCCCCTAGGCTCTCTTTTCGTTTTCTTTATTTTTATTTTTATTTTTCCTTTTAACTTTTTTTTTCTTCTCTTCTTTCTAACAACTTGACGTTTAAATGTCATTGCGAATTCGTGTTTAAAAAATATGGAGATTGATGTTTTTAAAGGCTAGAGAGACATAGAGAGAAAAAAAAAAAGGTTTTTAAGTTTTACAGTATCCATGAGTTGATGAAAAACTAACTCTACGTGCTTAGTAATGGTCTTTTTAAGTCTGGAAATGAGCTATTAAAATGAAGTAACCCTGCGATGTGTTTCAGTGTTGGACAGTGTAATTGCGTTAGTTTTACACGTAATACGACTCGAGTTGCTTAATATTAATTTCGTGAGTTACTTTTTTTTATATAAAGGAATATGTTACGTCGTGTTTAGTTTTTTTTTCACTTACCAACAGAAACTGTTGAGAGAGAGTGAGTTCAAATAAATTCCATTTTTGGTAGTCGTAAGGGTGGGCTCTATTCGAACGTCAAAAATTTTTCAGTCTGATTCGACTGATAATGTCGACCGAGATGTAATTTTATTCCCTTTTACATGGAATTAATTGGAAGGTAGGGTGAAATAAAAAACGATAAGAAAGCACTGTAATCATAGACCGAGTGGAAAAGCTATAGGCGTAAAGGGCATTTCAACTTGTCACAAGAAATGTTATGTGGCAGCATATCATAATGGGTCTATCAATGTTGTATAGTAGGTTCGAAAGGTGAACCTAATTCGCCAAGAACCACCGTGAAGTTCATGACTTTTCATGTGTAATTTGTAGCTCATCGTATTAGGGTTGTTTCTTATTACCTTTGTATTTAAGGGTAGATGTGAGATGATAAATCTTGAGATTAACGATTGTTAAATCGTTAAGGATTATAATAACGAGCGGAAAACGAGTTTCTTAGTATCGTGAATTATATCACCTGTTTAAAGAAAAACGTGTTTATAACTGATTTTTAAATTCACTAAATAAAGCTTACTTTATATAGTGAAAAACGAGCTTGGTATCTTTTACGGAAGAAAAGGCTTGTAATATACCTGTACAGTAAATTTTACTTAAGAACTGCCATCGAAAAGAAAAAGGGCGAGTCCTTAAATTTGTCATATTTCGGGAAATTGTTATATTCCTTCCATTTTACACTGGTTTCGAGAAACCATTAACTTTTAATATAGTATGGAAAGATTTTTCTAAGCGTTTATTATA
The DNA here is from genome assembly GCA_034695005.1 of Cryptops parisi. Lineage (NCBI taxonomy): Eukaryota > Metazoa > Arthropoda > Chilopoda > Scolopendromorpha > Cryptopidae > Cryptops > Cryptops parisi. Next base: position 23,116 of record JAQIWH010001322.1, on the reverse strand, counting down.
CATTGTACAGTACACAATGAAATCTAAAGTTTTAAATCACATTTTAATTCAGTTTGAAGGAATACTTATACTGTCCTATACTAAATATGGAGATGATAGTGAAAATATTTGTTTCATAAAAAAATACGACGTCAATACATCTTTACATGGGAGCCGCTGGTGGCGCGAAGAATTGCAACTTTGCAACATTTTCCCATGTCGAAAAAAGCGCATGAAATTTTCAAATTAAAGTCAAAATGCTTAAGATGTTTTCAAAAGTCAAATTCAGTCATGTTTTCAAAGTCAGACTACTTAAGATGTTTTCAAAGTTCGATATTTTTGAACCAACATAAACGAAAAAAAAACACGTATTTTGTTCATCAACTATCTCCTGTGCTTGGTCGCTCAGTCGCCATTTTGAAAAATAACTGACTACAGCTCCACTGTGGTTCTGATACGCACAACAAAAATCCCACATTAAACGTTCTGAATTTCTGCTTCCGTTCCACTAAGAATCACATTTGTATAATCTGATATGAAAATAACAAGACAAGAGAATTTCCAAATGTTTAGATATCATTGCGAACACCCTGTATATGTATTTTATTTTATTGTAAAATAAGTTCATAATGCTGCGTTGCACGAGAAACTCTCAAAATTTGTGAGTTAATTCATGAGTTTTTGTATTTGTTAATACTAATTTGAGATTTCTTTGTTTCACATTCACGACTCATTGGCTTCTTACATTCGCGTGTTCAGATGCCCACAAGTATGGAGGCAGGCGTGTTCCTATTTATTTTATTTTATTTTATTCCGTATCCCAGCTTAAAAGCCAAAATCGATACAAGTAATGATATCTCAGTAGGGAAAAAATAGTTGGATAATCTGATATATCACAACACTTATAACATAGGTCTTGGATTAACGTTAAATTAGGTACCATGTTTCGTGAAAAGTACGAAGTGATTCTTTGCATCAAGTGATTGTCGGTTATTTATTTTTTGCGTGATGTCAGTAATGACAGACAGAAAAAAAAATACATTCCTGCACTTTCATAAGCAATTATTCCTTTATCAATTTTGACATTTTTTTTTGACTCGACAAATAAACGAAAAAATATTTTCATTTATCTGAAATTTATTTGAAATTTTAACACCGTTTATAATGTCATCTATTTCATCAAGGGAATCACTCTCTTAGATGTCTTTATTTTGGTTAACTTGAAAGTCGGAGGTATTAAACACGAAGTTTGATGTGAACTTTGTTTAGTTAATTTTGATGTTAACTTTGAATTACACTATTTTTCTTGCACGTTGTGTCATGTTGTGTGTAGTTTAATTCAAGGTGTTTATTTTTGCATAATAGTTTTAATACATTTTTGAGGTCGTTTTTGCAATTAAAATTTGCGAAGCGTAACTTTTCACAAAAGTCTATTAGAAATTCTCACGGTAAACCACGACAATGGAATTGTAAAATTTGAGAAAGTTACTATCGTGCGAATTTTCAAAACGAACATATCTGCATGAAAACTCCGCAAGTAGAATTTTTATTATGTAAACGACTTTTACATTAAACATGTACTACAGGGTATATCTGAAAGGTCTAGTCAAATTTTAACTACAGAAGCTACACATCAAAACAAAGCAAACAACCCATGTAAACATGGGTTCGGGAATGCTTTCCTTCTGATTTAACACAGGTGAAGTTAGTGCATAGGCGTATGGTCTCTGTAGGTATGCAAATGAGTATGCATTTCCGGACCCATGTTTATATCTACTTTTTGATTTGGTTGACTTGCTTTTTAGGAACACCTTTGTATAATTTCTACAAATCATACCAAATCTCACTTATGCATGCTTGTAATTCGAACTTCACCGTATTTGCGTTAAATCAGTAAAAGATGATTTCTGTTTATCGAACTTTATAAGCGTAGATATTTTCAAGTCAAAACCAGAGGTTATCTAGGTGGTGCATAATAGCAGCCTCTACTACTGTACTTTTCAGCCAACATGTTCAGGATTGTTTCAAGACAAGATAAATTACAGAGGAAAAAACCCCACAAAAACCAAACCTATGTAAGCGGAAGGCGTGGTCGAATGTTCAGTAGGAGGAAGTGGTGATTTTCAAACTCAAAACAGTTTTTTTGTTAACCTGTTTTTTTTCAATACTAGTTATTGGACACGCTATAAAGTTGGTTGGGAACTGAAATGAGTGGGCTACTAGGCCCTACTACAAATTGCTAATCGCTTGCCGATTATATCTCAATCTCGCGTAGATGGCGTTTAGCCATCTTCAAACCATTCATCAATCGATGGGAGGGGTGGGGGGAGTTTTAGTTTCATCCCTGCAATCAAGTTAGGCTATCATGCCAAATATTGGTTGCCGGCCAAAGAATGTAAGAAGAATGTTTTTAATGACTCTTTGTCATGGACGGTGTTGTAATAGAATGAGGAGAAATTAGAGGTTTATTTGGTTGTTTTTTTTTTTACTGAAGTGGGGGGAACATCCCTCTACTAAGATTAGAGCTATCATCACCATCATCGTCGTCGTATTATCAGTGGGCTAAACAAACATGTTCATCTCACCACTACCAAAGGGAGATGCTTGTTAAGATAAAGGAATCGCGATAAATCAGTAGCCAGAGCACTCACCACGGTGAAAAGAGTGGAGCATAAACGTAGTTATGCTTTCCTTGTTGCTTGAAGAACGAGAAAAAAAACAAAACGTAAGAGCAACGAAAATTGTTACATTTGATAGCAGACCCCCCTTTCAGGTTGATAATTTATGAGCATGAATTAAAGTATATTGAACTAATAAAAGTCTGCAAACGCGTGGTTCAAATGGAGATTCATGGAAGTTGTCTTGAGATGATGGGAAAGTTTTCATGTAAAGGCCAATTGGTGAAGTTTGCAACAAGTGGTTAGGCTGTTTAAAAATCGATAATTCTTGGTTTATTACTGCTAGTGATTTCTGTTCACCTTGAGGTATGACTAAACTATTTTTGGACGCTTTCTAAGCAAGTTTTTAAATGTCGAAATCATCAGGGACAGGTGAGTTTCAAAAAGGTTAAACCTTTATAATAATATTAATTGGTGTAAAGGTTGACGATCACTTATCCGAAACGCTTGGGACCAGACACTTCTCGAAATTCGGAATCTTTCGGATTTTGGAATGGTAGCTCAGTACTGTACTGTATATTTATATCCTGGAACTCACAGTCCAGTATTTCCATAATGTCAAACACATTACTATTTCTTCAGGGAATCTTATTTACACTGAATGGTATACATAACTACATAAGGCACATTATAGTTAGGTTTCAGGTACGGTACTTGGTGTACAGACTATATAACTTTCGGTTTTTGAAATTTCGGATAACAGATTATAAACCTGTATAAGTTAAAATCCATAAAATCCATTCTTAAACAAGTCAACACATGTTTCTAATGTAACATGAGTAAAATAAACCAGTCAGATCACAAATCTATGTCGCTAGTAGTATGTCACACCATTACTTTCAGGTGTGTGGTTGTTATATCAGTTCGAATGTTAGTTTATTTCTTAATTACATTTCTTTCAGTTTACTTCGGACCATTGTATAGTTCCCCCCCCCCGCTTCACCTCACCTATTAACAATAATAATATAAAATATTTCAAAATCAATTCATTTACATATTTACGATTTTTGGAAAATCATCAAATAAAAATGACATAAAACATTGAAAACTGAAGTCTCAGTACCGTAATTTAATCTACTATTGACATGAATTGTCATTCAAAACTCCGTTCACTATTGTAATGATCGGGACTATCATCATATGAACTGAATATTTTTTTGCATATAGTTCCTATTAATCTGTAACGTATGTAAACGATGACATAGAGTAAACGTTAAAAGACACGAATGATAACAAGTTGCATGAGGTATTTCGTTCGCCAACAATTTTTTTGTGTTCACCAAACAGAAAAAAATATGTTTGGTGAACAATTTTAACAAATCTCTCCTAGTAGCTTGACGATTTATCGTGTTTACAAAAAGTTTGTCGGAACGGGTTGCGGACAACTACAAAGGTAAATGCGGACGTCATGGAACGAAAACAGAAACGAGTATCTTCGCGTGAATAAATTGTATTTGTATATTCAATTAGTCTTTTTTTTTACAAGATATTAAATTAGCATTGAAATAGGTACGTTAGGTAAGATTTTAGGTTAGGTTTAAATTTAAACTTAAATTTAGGCTTAAAATATTTTTTTTAGAGAAAATGTAAAATTACCTCCCAAACTGACTTTAAAATATTTGTATACAAGATATTATTTCATACTTTGCCAAAGAGGCTAGGCATTCTATACTTTGCCGTTAACATATCTAACATAGTATTTTGCTAGGTTGATAGTTGTCAATATCCGGTTGTTGCATTTTGAGTACCGTCGAAAATTGCTGTTTTAAACTAAAAATAAGTTTATGGCAAAATGGTTATTAATTAACAGCATCGCGTTAGGGCTCCTCTAGTACTGTACATTAGTTATTTTATTTTCGAATTTGTCAAACTGGACTAAATACACCAAAACAAAAGCAAGTAACTTAAACAGTGAACATATAATACCAAACAAAGGTAAAGAAAAGAAACAAGTTTATATTCATAAACTTTTTATATTAAGTTAGATTCTAAATAAATCGTTTATCTTTGTGGAATAAACCATTCGAATTCTAGCAATCACCTGCGACCTTATAAGTCGTCGGGTGTTTTCTGGTTCTCTTTTTTATTTTATTTTCTCGTAGAGGTACATTGAGACATTCTAGCCGGTACACGCGGTGTGTCATGATGACACTGCGGCTTCTTTGGTGACAGGTGTGGGTCGCAGCTTCTGCCTGTTTACTTCTCCCCAACTTGGGCCGAAGATCCCATGCTGAGTCGCAGACCCATTAGAACGCGCATCGTCGCACAGGGGAGGGAGACACTTCTCATCTCGATCTCTTTTCTTTTGCCTTCACCGAAAAGGACAAAAACCGTAGATTATCCCACGCTGAATTACAAGGTACCCTGCCGACGGATTACATTTCTTAGTCGTTGCGCTACTAAGAGCTGTTGAAATATTGAAACATTTTTCAGTGTTGTATTGATGCTGAACAACTTGTCAACTTAACTCAAGATACCCAACAACGTTGACATTCATTCGTAGGAATGTTTTCTTTAGTGTTGTTTGGTGTGAATCAATCACAAAACAGAAATGCTGCATATGTTTATAATACACTTCTTTGGACTGATTTTTATACTCTTTATATTAGCTTCACTTGTGAGTGAGTGAGTTGTGAGTTTTTACATACAAAAACGAAAGTACTGGTGGATTTTAATGAATGAGGTGTTTATGGATTCGTCTTAGTCAATCGAGTGACATTGGCTACATGGAGTCAATGTAAAACCAATATGCCTGACGTTACATGTCATATATCCATTATTCTTTAGACCCTCCTACAGGCTAAATGGCTCGATGGATTTTGATCAATTTTGTGTCCATGGATTCGTTTTAGTCTCACGAGTGTCACTGCCTATATTCTGTTAATTAAAAAAATAATATGGAGGACGCTATATGCCAGTATATAAAGAGTAGGCCTATGCTTAATAAGTATTTTTAATGTACTTGTTTTTGTGTTGATAATAAACTGTGTATTTGTTCAGTGTACGCTAAACATTTTGTAGGCCTTCAGCTACATATGCTATCAGTTGAAACAGTAGATTTAGATTAAAAATTAACGATATGTATAAAGCATTACGCCACTTTGTCGGCGAAACAGATAACGACTTAATACTATATAATGCATTACATTTATGTTATCGTTATTTCATCCGTCACTATCTCAGTCGTCACTCTTTTGATTCGGACTTTTATCACGCTATAACAATAAACTTTAGAATGATGTAACCATACTATTTTAAAGCTTAAAGCATTCGATCCCTCTTTGGGTTTTAACATTACGCTTAGTAGGGTCTTAGAGATTTTCTCAGTTTTCTACTATGGAACATCTACTGTAACCCGACCCATATGTAATCCTTCTCACTACCTTCATAACCCAAAGATTATCTCAAAAAGAAGTAGAAGAAAAAAGAAACTCGAGATCCGTTTCAAGCTCAACAAACAACATCTTTTCGAAACCTCTCGAGACGAAATCCTTTCCTTTATGGGAAAAGCAAACAATGGTAAAGGTAGTAGGCCTACGGTCCATTAGTTTATGACCATCGCAGCAGACAACACGATGCAAGAAGTAGCTTTTAGGCTACTACTGTGGCAATGAACATCCACCAAAAACTGCTTGGGCAAGGCCAGTACAACTGACTTTTCGTGGTTGGGGTCACTCAGAAACGACGATGAGTCGACACATTCTCCACCCACGCTGTTACCAAGAACGTATAAGCTATTTGCGCTCTAGAAACAAAGCTGTCGACGCATGGACAAAAGAGTCACTTCCTTTTTTTTTTTTCATTTAACATCTTAGTTTGAAAGACAGACATAGACAGACAGAAAAAAAAAGAGAGAAGCTAATAGTCAAAACCTCTAAAATGGATGAAACCATAGGGTTTTGTACCTCTGAACTCGTGGAATGGATTTTTGTCGTTACTACCTGCGAAATGTCGGAGCAGTCGTGAAACTGTCTTTATCAGGAAACATTTGGAAGCCGTTAAATTATTTGATTCTTACCTCGTAAATTAATGCTATAGTCGTAAAATGTTAGTAACATCTGTTGTCTGTTACCTAGGGCGAAGCTGTCATAAGCTGCAACGCGAAATAAACCAGATTTTTGTATACCGGAGTTGGAAAAAAGCATTCCACCCATCGCTTATGAAATATCATTTCCCGAGTCCACCTGTCATTAATTGAACATAAATTATTGGCCACAGCTTCCCATCTTGTGGTTTACATAGTTTTAAGAAATTGAGGGGCTAGTCCTTTTTCCCGAAACTGGCACGTTGACGAATGACACGCCTTCATTAAACAAGCTGAAAACGTGTCATTTTCGACCTGTTCTCCCTGAAATTTTCCTTCGATAGTTATAGGTGCTGTACACTTTTGAGCTAATCTCTGAACTAACAAGAATACCAGCAGCAATGTTTACCAAAGCATGTTTCTAACTCTATATTTACAATATATGAAAAAGTAAATAGAAAAAAAAGGAGATTAAATTGAGTATTAGCGACAAGACCTCGTGCAGTGCCAGAAGAAATTTTATATCGTAATGTTATCGCGAACACCTTTTTTTGAACTAAAGAAAATGTAAAACTGGGTTTCATTATTTCTGGTGAATAAGCACGAAATAATCGGGTTTTGTGTTTTTTTTTTTGCATATGTAATGTGACTTTTCAAATGTTTAAGTGTACTTTATAGAGATTTGGCGAAGTATTTTTTCTTGTTATTTTTACCACTTCTTTAGATTATTATTTTCACAACAAAAGTTTTGAACACGTGAAAAAATGGCTTAATTATTCAAATCTGAAGAAAACGTTCAGAACAAATTTGAATAAGTTTTAAGTGTAATTCTTAAAAACGTCGTTCTTAAGTGACAAAAATCGCCACGATAAATTGTCTTTGTTCGAAATTGATTTTATTTTCACTCAAAGACATGGTACCATACCTTGCGATTAATGCAGGGTGTTTGTGATAAATGTTCCACTTTTGAAATAGATCATTCGATATAACTAATAAATAAACAGTGACGTATCTATGTATAAATGATTGTGTATGAATGAGAGTTACTTATTAACACAAAGTGCTGAAAGTGTCCACCATCCTGTCAAAATAGTGCAAAAGCGAAAATGCTGTTTATACGACATTTGGGAGAAGCCCTATGCTGCGTCGCGAACTTAAGTGAGCTAACACGAGGAAAAAGCTCGCAAAACGCGGAAAACTCTTTTGTTTTGAAGCCCCAACTATGTCATCTGCAACAGATCTCTTAAATTTTATGCACTGTTCGAGTGCAATTACGTTTCACGTACCACCATGGTCACGAAGTTATAATCAATTGAAAAGTGGTACTTCATTTCAAACACCCTGTATAATTTTTGTAATAAGAAAATTGTGAACTAAACATAATAACAAAACAAAATCGCGTGTTATATTCACTATGTTTGGTGAAACATGCACGAAATAAAATATTTTTTTGACATATTTATTTATTTAACACTGACAAATGTATTGTCATCAATTCGTTTCGTCTCATTTTCACAACTTGTTGAGTTGATCATTTCGAGAACAAAAGTTTTTTAAACACATGACCAACATGACTTATATTTCGTGACATGAGAAATATACGGTTCTATGCGATCATTTGCTGGGAAATGTGGTTCAAACATTCTGCTGGTAATGGACTACTAAGATAAAACTTTGTCATTTTGCATATTCTAAGAAAAATAATACGAGATTAGCCAAATTTAAGTGCTATGTTCGAAGAAAAGTTTAGCTGGAAGATTATAACATCAAAATATAAAATTTTGAAAATCTGTCGGTTAGAAACTTGTAATTCTTATGCGATATGCAGCTATTAAGCAAAACGCTCAGAATCTACTTGATTAAGTTTTAAGTGTAAATCTTAAAAAAAAACAAAAACCAACTTCGTTATCCTTAAGTGACAGAAATTACCACGAAACATTGTTTTTGTTCGAAAGTAATTCTTTTTTTTTCTACTCGAAGACATGGTACCTTGCGATTAATCTATATTTTTTTTTGTAATAATGAAATTTTGAGTTAAGGGATTGATAGCCGTACTAGGTGTACGATGTCGTAGTACTTCTGCCTGCAGGGTGGTCGTAAGGCAATTAAGCGATAGCGAAGAATGTTAATTAAGAAGAAAATAAAAGAACATTGCCACCAGCTCATTAGAACTTTTCCTCGACTTCACTCTTATTAAACAGCTTAGTAACACAGTAGTACAGGTTAGTAGTAGTAGTAGTAGTAGTAGTAGTAGTAGTAGTAGTAGTAGTAGTATCTTTTCGAGACGATGACAACGGTTTTCTTTCTCGTGTCGTTTCATTATCATGCACTGTCAAGTGTTATCAGGACTTCAATCGTCATGCTACTCATCAGCTTTGTGGTGTGTTTGTGATAGGACGCGGTTGGGTGTCGACTTCTCGATGAAAAGTATTCACTCTCTCCCCTTCTATGGGATTTTTATTTTATTTTATATATATATATATTTCGTTTTCTTGTTTACCGCCCACGCTGTAAGAACCCCTTGGTAAGGTTTAATTGAATCTTTTACCGCCCACCCAGTATTTGGCTTATCCTTATCATTCCTTACAAACGAACAACAGATGTTGTTGGTCGGCCATGTTTGATTGGGTTGGAAAAAATAATGAGGGGTTGTTGAGGAGAAACGATGATTGAAGAGCGATTTCAGCTCATTAATTAACGAGTCGAACCGTTTGCTTATAGGTTGTGGATTGAATAAGCCTCACCCTGTATAACCCCTCATGTTCCATATTAAGAGCGTTATAACTTAAAAAGCTGTTAAAGCGGCGTCGAGTGTGAAACGTGTTTTTTTTTCTTCTTTCTTTCTTTCTTTTAAACCATTCGGCTTAATTACTCTCCATTAATGATGGCGGTGAGAAAAGGGTTAATAGTGTGTCTGGGTCGTTAGTCATCACATGAAAGGCTTTGTTGCGCTCTATACGAGGGTAGTAGCTGTCAACTATCACGTGATAAATAACGTCGTTCTTTTGTGAATGCGAAAATTTACCATCGTGTAGGTTGAGATTGCAAACCTCTTAAGTCGACCCGTGTTTAACACGGTTTGCTGTAAAATGCAATTAAACCGCCAAATAAAGGTAGAAAAACGTACAACATGGCATAGTTTTTTTCTTCTTTTAATCGTATTAACTATAACGAGTTGAATGTAATAACTATGCAAACGGACCCATTCTAATTTCTATGCACGAGTTTTTATGTTTCATTACAGTAACTTTTCCATTTAACATGTTTAAATATTAAAATAGAAATTGTGTAAGGGGGGGGAGGGAGTTTTGAAGATAATAATTTTAGGAACATAAACACTCTTAGTTTTAATATCATGATATGGTACCTGTAAAGGTAAGCATCCTACATTTTCGTCTAGCAATTTGCCTATACAGTACGTACTGAAACCAAACTGGTTAAATTGAATTTTATCATTCAGTTTTCTAACAGATACCGGAAATATGCGAGGGTTATCTATTGAGACAAATCTCCCATAATTGAGATCGCATGTCCTATAAATCTTAGTGCAGTTCATAGATCAAAAACTGCATTGCGAACTTATGGGACACCCTGTATATCGGAATCGCAAACAAAGGGACAAGTGCAGAGTGTTCAGTCACGTGTGCAGCATGTGCAAAATCGCATAATAACAAAATTTCTCACATGTAACGAGAATCTAGGAAAATGCATAATAGCGACATTGCATATATGCAACTCGTATAGCCTGTAGTAATTCCGTTATGAAACTACTACAGGCTCGGTTAATACGAGTTGCATATACTGTATGTGATATCGCTATTGTGCATCTTCTCCTCTCAGATGCATAATAGATATTATGCTTATTAAGTTAATAGATATTATCTATTAACTTAATTAAAACGACTTAAAAGTTTCAGTTGTTTAATTGCTTTGGAATCCTCTGGATTTACTATATGAGATCAGTATAAGTTTAAAAAATATTTTGGAACACGTAATTGAATAGTGTTTATACTGACTACAATGGTGTTCATACTGTATTGCAAAACCTAGTTATACTAGCAGTAAACTTCTCCGAGGGTAGATTCGCAAATAGTGTATAAATTTAATTACGAAACAATAAATGTGCAGTGTGTTAGTAGGCTAGTTTTCTCCTCCCTCAATGATGGACAACTTGTAGTTGTAGGTTTGCCTGTTTTTTGTTTTGTTTTTTTTTCCTTTGGTTCCTTGTCTATGATCCGAGATTTGCCGTTGGTAATCAACCGTTAGGCGACGAAGCACCTCATTAGTGTCTATCAGCCATTCCCATACTAGGATTAAGAAGGCAACCGGTGTCAGGGGAGGAGGCTCACAGAATTCGAATACAGCCGTTGTTGTATATATACCGTTATGCCGAGTCGTGATTTTTTTTCCTCAACCTATACTTAACCAATGTCCAAAATACTGGCTTCGCTGCTGGCGACATTAGGTTAAGTTTGACCCTGGCTGGGTTTTCTGCAAAGGACGTCTGTAATTCGCGGGTTTGTTCGCTGACCTTTAAAAAAAAACGTGGAAGTTTTACGTGAAAGGGATGGATTAGTAATACTATGGTGATTTATCAGACTTTATACAGTTACTGCAGATTTTTTTTTTGGATTGTGTACATATTTTTCAACGTAAGGTTTATTATTAAATTGTTGTGTAATGTAACGGTACTACTATTTGTGGAACTACTTAAATTTTTCTCAGTAGTCAACTATAGTGTTATGTATGTAACGTAAATGATATATGTATGTAACGTACGGTACTTAGAATTTTTATGCATTACGGTATTATAAAACTTCTATAGTTGACAAATCAATTGGAAGATCTTGTATAACCACGAAGTTATAAGCTATTGTAGTGTAGATGTAACCATGATGTTATAACTCTATGGTATAACGTAGTGATTGATACCGTATAGCTTTTTCTCTGCAGTGCTTCAGTGTGCGGTTTTGTTCGATTTAAATATTCGATTTAGAATATTCGACTTAAACAATAAATTCGGTAAATAATAATAATAATAATAATAATAATAATAATAATAATAATAAAAAAAATACAGTGATTCACGTTATGAAAAATAAATAAAATAAGCTTGGAAAACGAATGGATCGTCTTAACCATACCAAACTAAGTCACAAAAACTTCAATTTGAGAAAACGATGATTTTACGTGTGGTTTGTCCATAGGGTTGCATGCTATTCCGATTGGTTCATAGTGTCGTGTAAATTTCTCTAATTGATCTAGCGATATAATTCTTAGTCTGTGCCTAGACCATGAATTAGTGGTCTCATTTCATGCATTAACTCAAAACTGCAAAAAATATCAGTTAGTCCACTATGGTTTAACACGATCCAACTGCCAACTGTTAGTATCCGAATATAGTATTAACTCACTAGGTTAATAGCTTGTACCGGAAAACTTCTGGTTTTTTTAAATCTTTTGTTATAATTGAGGAGTTGGGAAGAATAACGGTGTAACTCCAAAAAATGTAGTTTTGAGAAAAAGGGTAAAAACTGGCATCTTCAAATTTAAAATTAAACAAAATTCCTGTCAACTGTATATTTATAGAATGAACAGATTTTGCAAAATATTTATTAACTTTAGTTGGCAGGCCTCAAGTTTCAAGCTAATTTAAAAATGCAATTACGCCGTTATTCCAAATATCGTACTAATTAATAAATGCATTTACGCAGTTTTTTTCAAAAATCAGTATTTTTTCCGTTGTTTTGGAAGTGAAGCAAGCAAGTTGAAACAACCAGGAAGTGAAGCGACAAAAAGAAAGAAATCACAAAAAGTTTCAGGTTTATATTAGTCGCGTTTTATATTATTGTTCAAACATTTCGAAAGTGCAAATTATATGCAATGTGCTATAGATTGGTTATGATGCTATAGATTAGTCTAAAACGATTCAATATATGCGTTTTAAGGAATAACGACGTAAATGGATTTACGCCGTTTTTCCACCCAACTCCTCGATTGAAACAAAATTTTTTTAAATTATTCCAAATTGTTTAACATCACTTATAATATCAACCTGAGTTTATAACAACATATTGCAAGAATCTAACATACTTGTAGTCTAAATTCTACAAGTATAATTGAAATTTTTTATATAATTGAATTCAATGTGAATTGAATTTATAAAATTTATTATTATATTTATTATTGAATTTATATAATTGAATTTCAATATTCGAATTCGCGAGTGTCCACAGCTAGAATCTTCTATAATTTGACCTTTTTTATATAGAGTTCGAAAATTCCATTGCAAAAGTCCATTAATCCCATGGAGTACACTTGTAAAACTTGGGAGTAGACTTGAACTTTATTTGAATGGCGCGACGTTTTAAACGAGGATCGGTTTTTATTTTTCCTTTTTTGTTATATTAAACTCTTGAAGCCGCGAGGCTTTTAATCAAGTCCAATGGGTTTGGGGTGTTGGATTTATTAATCAAAGAGCATAATGGAGTGCTGAGTTTTCCAAGTGCGACCAATGTTTGCACAAACATGGGACGAGAGAACATTGGGTAAACCGCACATTATTTTTGTCTGTTTTCTCTTCAAACAACGGCGATAGGGACCTTGGGGTTTTACAATCCAACGCGTCTTCTCTGTGTGCGGCAATGTGTACAGCCGTTATTTACGAGTCACGCCTCCCCTTAAATCAATAGGAAGCTCGCCTGCAATTAGTGGCTCAACAGTCAGTTGCACTTTGCCAATCTACTGTAGTAGTAGTAGTAGATAGTTGGTCCAAACTTTTGCCTCCTTCTTGTAGTCAGTGTGCTAAGTAAGCTTTGAATCTTATGCGTTCTCTGTCGGTGGTGGCGTGAGAACTCGTGCGAATGACATGATTATTACTTTTTTTTTTGGTTTTTGGTGGAAGAAAGTTCGTAACTCGCTTAAATGTTAAGTGCATAGAATGTTTGGGATGATAATACATTTTTGTGTTTTGTTTTGTTTTTATATTTTGAAATAGTTGGAGATAAAATTTGACAAACGGTTGTAGGGTAATTACATTGATGAGGAATCCATTGAAATGGTGCTTAAATTTAAGACTAATTTGGAAGAAGAAAAAACTTAACATTTTTTAAGCCAATTATACAATATGTATAAAAAAAATTGAAGTTGGAGAGATTCTTGTTCCATTTATATTACATTGTGTAAACTGATAGTGTTTTTATCACAACATTACATTATACATTTTTTGGGATCTCTATTTCTGATTAAAGGTTATAGAAAAGTTGAATTGTTTGAAATGGGTTTTCCAAAAAATTCATTAGGCTTCATATCACTGCAATCACTATCTGTTTGATATTGAAGCCAATGATGTTCCAAGACTTGAAAGACGTTCACAGTGCTTTCAAATATTATCCAATATAAAGTATGCTTCATGAAATTGTAAGTAAACTAGTAAATATCACGTCAAAAATGAAGGAAAAGTTTGCTTTTTGTTTCTTTTCATTATGCAACTCTAAGTAAACTATGAAACTTGTTGATTATTTCGTCATTAGTGGTAAAAAATAAATATTGTTTTAAAAGTATGGACATCATACAAAATGCCACTTACAGAAAATCAGCCCTTTTTTTATGCGAATTCCGTATATGCAATTTTCTAATGCGAAGATGGGGGAAATTATCTAAGATTCTCGTTATAACAAGTACATTAAAAATCGTTTTTAAGCATACTCTTATACTGGCATATAACGTCATATTGGTTTTTAATTACTAGCATATAGGCGGTGACACTCGCGAGACTAAGACGGATCTATGGTCACTTCATTCAATAAATCCGTCGAACCATTTAGCCTGTAGGAAGGTCTAAATAATAATGATATATGGTATTTAGCGTCCAACATATTGGTTTTTGATTGACGCCATATAGCCAATGTCACTCGATAGACTAAGACAAATCAATAGACTCCTCATTCATTAAAATCCATCGAATTGTCTGGTTTTTGTCTGTAGAAACTCACGACTTTCTCACTCATTCATAAGTAAAAGTAGTATAAAGAATATAAACATTATTATGCGAGTCTGCGTTTTGGTGCACAAGTGAATGAAGGCTTCTGCACCTGTCTCTTTTCTGTCACAAGTGTACGCCACTTCTGGCATAAATACTGACCCTCACGCTAATATTATATTGTTCGTTTTTATTTATAAATGCAATTTTCGATTCATGCGAGGCTTTTGTAGAACATGACCTTCGCATAAATTGAAGACTACTCGTAGTTCACACACTAATGGTTGACAGGTAGCAGTTGTTCGCAGTAGTACTTGAAACTTGTTGAAGTGTAAAACTTGACCATTCGAGTCCAGTAACTTCTGAATTGACTCGTATGGTAATCACATCATAAACTAGCCCTTAATCAACGTCGTAGCAATCGGAGGAGGAAGTTGGCTAAACTATCATTAGTGTACGACAATAAATCCTAAACAAGAAACAATAGCAACAGAGGTTAGTGCACATGTTTTTACACCGTGCAAGAGTAGGGAACGCACAAAAGGATTAGTGAATGTGGATGTTGTTGTTGTTACGCCTTAATCGTTAGGTTGTGGACCTCAATACGTCCAGGTTCCACCTATAGGTTGTCTGCAACACCTATGTTCACTCCATTCACAACAACCATCTACCAGTTTGGCGAAACGAGGTCTTCATGGATATTCAACGATTACTTATCTTTTTCTTCTTGTTGCATACCATTTAACTCGCATTATTTGCAAGTAAATTGGTATTTAGCTCTCTACCTTACAGGGTGTGCAGAAGACATTTATTTATTTTAACGACAAGTTTTTTGGCGTTTGCGCTTCATGCTTCCTGTATTTCGGTCAATCGATTTTTATTTTGGGATTGAGAACGAATTCTTTGTGTTTCAGTTTTCGATGTTTTAGACTATTAGGATTTGTTTGGTTATCGTTGTTTTGTCAAAATTAGGGAGTGTTTTTTTGAAGGTACAGGGTGTCCACTATGAAATTTCAACATCGTCGTTCTGTTAGAAAACTTTGGAGTTCCATGGTGGGCACCCTATAGTTTGATTTTCCCTACCAAATTTGGGTTTTTAAAGTCTACAAAACTGTTTTCCTAGTTTATACAAAGAAAATTGTGCTATACGTAGATTTCTTCAGAAAATAGACAAAATTCTTGAAAGTAGTTGTTTGTCTTGACTTATTGGTTAGCAGGCGATTAAGATTTCAAAGATTGAGCCATTTTTTTTACAGTTTTTGTATCAGTTTGATTTAATTCAACTTTAGTATAACCCCAGAATTTGTAACCCTCAAAAGAAATAAAAATAAATTAATCCATAAGATACTCTTTGGTTGTTGTTAATAGACATTCTGATTTGCTGAAAGTTAACGTAATCAATCATTGTTTCAATGATTGATATAAGCTTTGTAATTGTTTGATTTTTTAACTCAAAGAGTCTTTAAAGTTGATCACTATTTTAGTATTTTAAAGAAAATTAAATTACCTAATCTAACGTAATATAAAATTTTTCAATTACAGTAGTGTGTTGTATTTCTATAGATATGTTTGTACGGCTAATTGTAGATACATTTTTCAAAGTTAGACCGAACAGAATGTACAAGTTGACTTTGTTACAAAATAACTAACGGTTGATTTCTGATGAATTTCTAAGAAGTTCATTATTCTTCCATTTCGAACACAGAGGCTAGAGAATGTATCTTGTTCGAAAGTATCAAACACATTAATGTAACAACAAAAGGTTGAGTGAGTTCTGATGAACTAAAGGCCTTCGGGCAATATAATAGTAAGCCATTAAAAAAAATAACATTTTTACATCAAACTGTTCCTCAGTACTTTTTCTAGCTTGTTACTGTACCACTTCTTGGATTTTCCAGAAAATGACAACATAATAGAGAATCACTTTGTCGCTCAGTATGGTACTCTATGGAGTTTATCGCTAGATAAACGGTTCTCCTGAATAATTTCAAATATGTGGCTTACCATCATATTACCCGAAGCTTTTAAATTTCTCAGAATTTTCACATTGTTTCAATTCAATCATTATTCTCCCATTTGGAACATACAATCTAGAAGTTTCAAATAAGTACTTCAGTCTGCTTGTTTCCAAGAACAATAAGTTTCAGCTTCGAGATTATTATTTTTCGTTGGAAGTTGGTAGGTCTATAATATAGCACTCGTGTATATATCATCACAGTGGAGGGTGAAAATTCGTTCGTTGGTTAGTTTTTTTGAGTAAGGATTTTTTGGGTGGACTCCCATGACCTCTTGTCTCCCCTGTCGAAGGCGGCGCAGGTCGAAACAAGCATGGACCTTTGGGTTGAAGTAGTTCCGCCCCTTAGCTTTTACGAAATTCGTCCGTTCTACCAACCCACGCACAAGAGAAATTCTTTCACCATCTTCGGACACGGATAGTGAACAATAACCCAGCCATAATATTTATGACAGGTCCTGAGCAACACTTTAATGGCACCCATCCGTAGCATTTACTCGATCGTGATTTGCCTTCGCTCTAATGAATTATCAACGTCGATAAACATCCACTAGGAACATAAAAAATATATTTTTAAAAAATAATAATAATAAATAAAAAAAAATATCGAAAAGAAAAAACACGTTTATTTTCATGGAAAATGGCTATCGTAAATCTGCGAAGATATTTATGACTTCTTCGTCATCGAAAATGTTTTTGCAAAACAAAACAACAAAAAAATAGTTTACTTTTTTTTTTTATGACAGGTGTGTTTGTTGCAAAAAGGGCTTGTAACTTAAATAAAAGTAAGTGACAAAGAGTGTAAATATTAAAAATAAAAGTAATATAGGGAAGGAGTAGAAGCTGAAAATGTTTGGCAATCAGACGAACGTAAATCTTGTTTATTGAGAAAGATGAAAGATAATTGAGATAATCAGTTTAATCGAGTTGGAGATAAATGGATTCGCCATCGATTACAGTGTCAGTTGGCATATATTTATGTGAATTGAATTTCAGTATAAAAAGTAGTCAGGTTTGCAATTTGACTTGCTGTATAATCAATGAGAACCACTAGATTACTTTGGATGATTTTTTTCTAATAATAATTTTACGACTAGTTACATCAACTAGCTGCTTAACAGATGACAAATGTTTATTGAAGACATGTGTTCAAACGTACTCCTAACGTATAATCAATGACTTTTTTTTTTCCAAATTAAAAATTAAGTGCTATAACATGTGTTGTTTAGTATACTGAGCGTGCTTGCGTTATGCGAGGGTTATGTTCTACGAAAAATCTCGTATCAAAATTAAAAATATCTTACGTATCGTAATTGGCTATGTAAAAACTATACCCATCAGTTTCAGCATGAGGTTCATAATTTGCGCCACACATGGCGTACACATCGTGGAAAGAAATCAACAGTTGCAGACGTTCAGTCACTTGGACACCGCCCCATAGAATCACATAATACTGAAAAGTTTTTTCCCTATAACGATATCTGGAATAATTTCACTCATCGCATAATAGCTAAATCGCATTATATGGAACTCGAGGACTTCTTGTGCTTTAAAAAGTAACAAATTTGTAGTTTACAAGCTGATAAGCCCCACTTCAGCATTTTGTTCTCGAGAAGTCAGAGCACCCACGTATTTTTTAATACCGGTAAATGAAGAGAGCTACAGGGTGATTCATTTTAGTTAAAAAGAGAAGTGATAAGTTTAAACGTTCTGTTGTATTGATTACGAACTTAGGGTATCGGTATCGAAGAAAGATCCTTGTATTGCTTGCTACAATAGCACATATTTGTTATTAATAGTAACTCCGTCAATAGCTAAGTAGTTAGCGATAATGATTATGACCAAACAATTGCATCATCGCTGACCTTATCCTTAATTCGAATTAATTTGTCTCCAGAAATAAACGCAAAAGCCACTTGTTCCTTTTTTCAGGGTCAAAATTAATTGGTCGTGCAAGTTATTTTAGTCCTTAAAATAAACTAAATTAATTTTTTTATGGTATATATTTATATATATACCTTAATTTTCCTGTTGCTTTCATCAAGGAACATCGTCCAGCTTCCTCTATTGTTATTTTTTTATATAGCTATTTTTAAAACTTTTTAGTCTGAGAGGGAAAAAAAGGGTGTCTACACACGCTATATTCGTCATTCAAAGAAAGAAGGAAATTGTGGCCTAAGACTTATTGGGTGAAAGATTTGTATTATTATTATTATAGCCTTTTCTTTTCTCGTGGTGAAATCTATATGATTATCAACCCACGCGAAGCAACTTGTGTCCCATTTGCGAAAGCTAAATGATCCCTTAGCGAAGCGACAGTTGCTTCGAAAATAACTTCTTCGGAAGTAAACGTGGAATTATGACGTCACATGGGTGTGTGTGACGGCCACGACGAGCCCTTTTTTTTCTTTATCTATCTATCAATATCAGAATATCATTAAGAAGCTAAATATATCCGTAAGGCTCTTGGGCTTCCTGGTACGAAAAGCCTTCATTCTGTGGTCAAGTTTATTAATAAACTTTGCAATTCCAACCGAAATAGATCAGATTGGAAAACTAGAAAAGGTGAGCAGGGCAATACGATCAAGGGCAGTGGAATAATAGATGGGACCTATTGGGGACGATTACTTCCTTAAGCCCCCAAAATAAGGGTTATTAGGTCTTATCTCGCTTATTTTTTAAAATTTATATATAGATATATAACCTTTGATGTTTTTCAGTGTTGTGATTAACGCGTTAATGAAGTGCTGGAAATAGGAACCGGTGTTTTTGCGGTTATTTTCAGATTTTTCTATGGTTTGGTTTGCCTTTTTTATGACGGTGTTCAGTGATAGGGAAGTTATAGTTTTGGATTTAATATACGATAAAAAATAGTTTAATTTCCGGGGTGTTACTCAATTATAGTAAAATTAAGGTTAGAAGGTTTTTCATATAGTTTTTTTGACTAGACTCTAGTTTTGTCTTGTTTTGTATCTCAAACTGTTGATTGGTAATATGTGTAAATGTTGTAGGTCATGATTTTGGTTAAGGTCATGGGTACGAATCTGTTCGTCAAGGGAACTACGCATTTTAGACGAGTAGAGTGTTTGCGGTAAATATACCACTTTTCAATTGAATCGTTTTAAACCACACTGAACTAAGTAAAAAACTTTAATTTGAGAAAACGACAATTTCATATGTGGTTTATCCATAGGGTTACATGCTATTCTATTTGGTTCATGCTGCCACGTAACTATCTCTAATTGGTTCAGCTAATAATTCTCAGTGTATGTCTCTAGTCCTTGATTTCGTGGCTTCATTTCATGAATTAGCTCAAAATAACCCAAAAACTGTAAAAAGTGAGTTAGTTCACTATGGGTTTAACACGATCCAATTGATTATAACTTCGTGATCATGGTGGTATGTAAAACATAATTGCACTCGAATGGTGCCTGAAATGTAGGAGTTTGTTTGCAGACGGCGTCGTTGTTGCCTCGAAGTGTTTTAACGTCTACAACGACTTTTTCCACGTATTATTTCGACTTTTACGTTATCTCGCGTTAGTTCAGTAAGTTCGCGGCGCAGCATGGGGCTTCATTCAATTTTTGTTTAAACGGCTCGTTTCGCTTTTGCACAATATTTTCGCAGGACGGCGAACACTTACCAGCACTTTGTGTTGGTAAGTGGTTCTCCCATTCGTACACTATTATTTACACATAGTTACGTCATTGTTTATTTATTAATAGTCGATCGAACGACCTATTTAAAAAGTGGTACATTCATCGCAAACACCCTGGTATTTTTTTAATCTAAAAAATGGTCAACTCCTATATCTTCAGTTTAAACAAATTCCGTTCATCGTAGAACAAATGCACTTATTTTTACCAGGACATGTTTCGAGGTTTGTGTCATCTCTTCTTGAACTTTTCAAAGACAAATGTGCTGTGTACAAAGGACACATTTGTCAGCTTCTCAATTAAGATAGGCTGTTAGTTAAATTTGCTCCAACCATATCCGATTCATGCGCACACAAACAGACAGACACTTGGTGCGTGAATTTAAAAACGCTTATTAATTAATTCATTTTTTACGTTCACTCATAAATTTGACTAAAAAAATTTGGCGTTTTCGAATTGTCTCAGATTCACTACCTTTCTCTCATTGTACTTTTTGGTGTCGTTAGACTATTACAACCAGTGAAATATCTACTGTTTCAAATTTTCGTTTGATTTTTACGACAAACCAAACAACATCACGTTTCAATGAAAGTGTTGTTTGCGTTGGCTAGGTGTCATCCAATTTAACCACCAAAGGTATATAGTCACGGCTCTTTTGAAGTTTGGTTGTTATTTTTTTTTTTGTCTTTGAAAATAAAAGAAGAAGAAGAAAAAAGGTATTTGACATGGAGCGAAAGAACAAAAAAAGATGAGGAAATAGCTTAAAATTAACTGGGAAGTGAGGGAAAAGAGTAGAGAGGACGTGAGCAAAGACATAAAAAGAAAATTGCAATTGGGCCTGTGAGGTCGGTTGGCAATTCTGTTCAGTCGACAGGAATGAGGCCCTGGAGACAAAAGTACAGTCCAACTCCTCAACTGGGCGTGGCTCCAAGTGTAGCAGTCGACTCGTCATTCTTTCTTCGGTCCATCTTCTTCGCCGATTGACTCCTTTATTTCCTTCTATACCACCCTCCCACAACTCTTTGCAGACTACTACGACGTGGCTTTTTTGTTTTCTTAATTTTATCCTTTCGGCGCCAGTAGTTGTTTGAGGAATTGGTGCCAAGAAAGATTTGCTATTTATTCGCATTTAAAACTAAAAAAGTGATACAGGAAAAAGTTGCAGAATCCAGTATTGACCACTATTACCAAGTCGTAAACTTGCTTTTGTTTTGGTTCTACTTTGTTTTTCATATATGTCTGTCAATGAACTAAAACTAATGGTTTTTAACGGCTTGTTTTGCAGTCACGCGTAATTTCAAGTTTCGATACAGAGTACTGTATAATAAAATGAATAAGAGGAATATATTTATCTCTTTTTTTCATCACGTACAGGTAATCTAGCTTTCGTTAATGATGGGCAGGGCATGCTGAGATGAATCAATCATCTTGTTCCTTACGAAATAGGGTTAGTTTTTTTTTCTAGTACTAGATTTTCTAGTGTGATAAATCATTATGTAAGATTGTCATGCGAGTCAGTGTACAGTATGTACAGTTTATTTATGCGGTCAATGCGTTTTTTGCGAGAATCGCATAAATCGAAATTCGCGTTAATCGGAAGTGAAATTTGTGTGTGCATAGAATTCGATTTTTGTGAAAATGTCATTCCCACGTTATTGCGCTACAAGTCTAAGTTTTATATATATAGCCAACATTAACTGGATTAATATAGGGAGTTCTCGATTACGATAATAATCTACGAGAAAATCTTCGTAGATTCTCGCTGAATGCTTGGAAGCTTCGTTAATATGCGATATGTTGAGGTGGAGCACAAGTGACAACGTTGAAATTTTGTCACTTAATCAGAATTTTTGATATGTGCTATTTTCGTTTTATGCTATGCGTACGGTAATTTGCGTATAACTTGCATTAATCCAGGAAAGGTTTTGTACACCGGTACAGTTAATCTTTCTGATAAATACTTAACGTCACTTGAACACTCGTATAACGTTCTTTACTTGCATTAATTAGTCTAATATTTTGTTCTTACTACGACAAAGTCAAATTTGCTGCTTTCAAGACAGTGTAATGTGAAATAATATAACACACTATGTATTTTTATGTACGGTACGGTATATCAAAACAAAATCTCAGTTGATGATTACATCATCGTATTAATATCACCTGCTGTAGGTAAACTGAATTATTCACGGTACTCAATCCAGTTTATTTATATTGACGTCTCTTGACACACAGTATAATTTAAACTTCATCAATTAATGAACGTGGATAATAAGTTTATTTAGCAAAAACTAATGTACCTTAATTATTGGAATTTTTCTTTTTTTGTTCTCTGTCATTTCTTTTTCGTGAAAGCAATTTGTTGCATTTGTGCTTACTAAGCTGGTTTTCATTCACCAAATGGGTCCTCAGGCCTATCACCTACCTTTTTTTTTCCCCTTCTACTTTTTTTTTGTGTCCTGAAAGAGAATGTCTCGACCAAATTGTGGGGCGTAGTCAAAGAGAAAGACCTCCTCACACTTGATGAGCCATTATGATCCCCCTTTTCTTTACTGATGTTGTCTATCATTGACTTCGATCTCTTTTCTCCCCCTCTCCGTTTTTTTTTCTTGTTCCTTAAACCCCCTTCTTCCTCATCGATAGTTGATGGAATATATAGGGGTGAGTTGATAATTGCGAATCCACCGTGTAACTTTTACTACAATGAGGGTATAGGAAGAATTCCATAACATGAAATGTCTGCATCTCTTTAGGATAGGATATAGCCTCAACATATAGTGTGTA
>JAQIWH010001321.1:0-32962 GCA_034695005.1 Cryptops parisi | reverse complement strand
CTGTTCGTAATAATGTTTTTCACATGACTCCTAAACTCAAAACTAAAATGATTTAACCACCATTGAAAAAAGTCTTAATTTCAATGGTAAAAAAAAACAAACGAACAAACAAACAAAAATAATAAAATACTGAAATGTTCTTGGCACTTTGATAAAAAGTTAAATAAAAACAAAAAAAACAAAACAAAAATAAACAAGTGCTGCTCGGTTTTGCAATCTTCTCTATTCGGTTATCTGAAATTAAAGACAGTTTCAAATACACCACTCGTCCAACGAGAGATGGAAAACGAACAAAAAATACAGATACTTTTCTTTTAACAGAAAAGCCGCTTTTGGTTGGTTTTCGCTTAAAGCAAACCAACGTCGTATTCATTTCATGACAAAATGATGAAAAATTAGAAATGACAAAACGGACGTAAATCACCTTCGTTATTCAGTGCATATATCGAATCGCTTTAGACCAGTCTATATAACATAAAAGGTTGTATATAATTTGCACTAACAACAATATGCTACTACTGTAAAATAATGAAATTTTTTTGCGATTCACTGATCTTTGGAAACGGATTATAAAATGGATTATAAATTAGCACAATGTTTGGAATAACGATGTATTGCATTTTTAAATTAGCCCGTAACTTGAGGCCTGCCAACAGATTTTTTTGCATAAACCTAAAAATTTCCCTTCTATAAATTAGACAGTTGACAGGAATTTTTGTTTAATCCTTGTTTGGTTTAATTTTGGCTTAACAGTTTCTGCCCTTTTTCTCCAAAACTACATTTTTACAGTTACACCGTTATTCCACCCAACTCCTCAATTATTGAGTATCAAACTAACTTAAAACTGACATCTATACCCGCAGACAGTAGTTCAGGTTATTCAAAAACACCAACAACCAAATACCTAAACCACCAGCGCCACAAGCGGCTTCTCGGTTAAAAGCAAAAAATACCAACAAAAATAAAAGGGCAACGCTTACTTTATTGCCGGCAGCTTCTTTGGCAGCTTCTTCCGCTTGTTGCACGCAGGCCAATAATACGCTGTCTAGATTGTCTCGATCTTCGTCGGGGTCCAAGTTGTACTCCTAATAAATCCACTTTTGGCATTAGTTTTTTTCGGTCTGCCAAAACTGAAACCAAAAGTGACCCAAAAAAAAAAAGTAATAATACAAAATCCAATCACCTCATGAATGATGTTCAACAACCGTACTATCAGCCTGGTAGTGTTTTTCAGACTCGCTTCGGCTTTCAGGGCTTCACTTTTGCGCAAGGCCGAGTCCCTTTGGAAGCCAGAAATGAGCTTTCCGCAACAAAAGAAAACGTAAAAATTAAGTTTTTTAAACACGCAACCGTCAAAATCGTCAATTTTTCATTTCGTCCCATACCGCTCTTAGGCCCTTTTCGTAACTGTCAAAAAAATCATCCAGAGGGAACGAAACAAGTTCCTGGAGGGATAGCCTGTTGACGCTATCCTTATCCATTCTCCACTGCGGCGGCAAAAAGTAATGAAGACAAGTCCTAATGAAAAATATAAACGGACAAACCATCTACTATATTAACTATATAATTTTAAAAAACATAGTGACAAATTTTTTCCTACCTGTAACCACGAGCAATTTCATCCAACATGCTTTTCGTGCATTGTTCCTGCTCCGAGCTTTGGTTTCCTACAATGGACGACGTCGAACTAGAAGGCATCTCGTGGGGAACTTCCTGACTGCTCGTTGCCAATGATAAAGATGGCGATGCCATCTGCAAAACACAACAAACCCAATTAAACTTGACGACTCAAACCGCAAAAAAAAAATATTTTAAAAATCATTTCTCTACTCACAGCTAACTTTAAACTCATGCTGTCAATCGGAAATCTACCAATGAAACAATTTTTGAAATCATCAAAACTGCACGTCTACTAAACGAACGTTTGCAAAAAAATACAAATAAAACCTAAACAACAATAAACTTACTTCTTATCATAGACATCGTCGGGATATTTCTCAAATTTAACTTGAGCAAAATTATCCACGATGCCAACGATGTGTCCAAAATACCTACGACGACGAAGACAATTTTTACTTAGAACACTTTCACCACATCGTTCTCCTACAACAAAATAAAAATAAGAAAATTCATACTCACCACCTAAGATTCACTCTCGCTTCAACCCTACTTCCAACAGCATCTGAAATTTCAGTTAAAATAATTTTGTTAAAGTTGTTAAAATTTAAATTAAGTTAAAAAATATATATATATAATATATATCATCAATTAATTAAAAATAACTATAGAACATCACTATAACTAAATTACTAAACTACAATTCTATTTTCGAAACAGTTTTGATGATGATAAAATGATATTACATTGATCATCCACCCCATTAAGTTCTTCATCTGGCCAGGCTATTGCTTGAGGGCTCAGCGTTCTCTGGATCTCTTCAATCGTTTCATTGTCAACCGAAACTACGGAAGAGCTGCGGACGCGCTTGTGCGACGGTTCACCGCTATCGTTCGTCGACACTTTCTTTATTGCTTCCACGCTCTTCCTTGTGGTTTCATCCTTGGGTTCATTAAGCTTCCTTTTCCCTGTCTGCAAAAAAAAAAGTGAAGGCATTCACTCGTTATAATAATTTCCAATTGTATAAAATGTCTCGATTCTACACTTTGCCAATGAAATAAAATATACACGGAAACGATAAAAACAAAAAAAACTTGCCTCTTTTAATGGCACTTTTGGCATCGATTCAGTTTGTCGAATCTTTTCGACCGACTTCACTGGGACGGTGACCACTTCTTCCAACGACTCGACGTCATCGTCGGAATCCCCAATTCCCGACGGGAAAAACTCATCTTCGCTGTCAACCGTGCTCTGCGATTTTGTACTGGATGACGATCTCTAGAACATTTAGCTCAAGTCAAGCAAGCAAAAAAAAAATGTCGTCGACCAAATTCACGTCTCGGCACCCGCGTCGAGCAAAATACCTGACTGCTTGAAACTCGAGCAGGTCGGACGTATACTTTGGGTGGCTTGCGCTTTGGAGGTGGTGGTTTCTAAAACAAATGAAACATCAATTGTGAAAGCCAAATTAATAAATTTTCAATTTAAAAGACGATGTTTTGTATCATTGAATCAATATACCGTTGAAGGCTTTGAAGGTTTCGATGGTATTGCGTGCTTGGATCGCGCCGATGATGGTGGCTGTTTACACGACGATTTAGCGGTGTTCCTCGATGACATTTTCCTTGCACTCCAAGTCTTGTCCTCTTCTAAGTCGTCACTATCATCCGACTCCTTTCAAAATTTACGATTAAAGTTTAAAATTTTGCAAAAAAAAAATAATAATAAAATAAATAAATTCTCAAGGATGTTCATACCAAAAATAATTTTTACATAACTTTTTTTGATAATAAAACTTTAAAACATGTTTTTAAAATGTTCACCCTTATTTTACCAAAAAAGACCTTTAGGTAAGCATATGGTGTTGTAACGGAAGCACCAACTACACGATCTACAACGCTAAAAAGAAACACAATTGCAACAAACCTTCACCGAGTCCAATCTTCCCTGGAGTTTTTGAATTTCCTATTTAAACAAAACAAAACAAAACAAACCAATTAATACAAAATAACACAAGTACATGCACCCTCAACACAAATACACATCCATCGATAAAAATACTTCACAAAATAAATGATTTCAATTTATACTCATAGTGCAATTCCATCTGCATAGCGAATTGAAATTTACCTGGACAATCTGCTTTTGTTTGTCGGCTTTGCTCTTTTCAACTTTTTTCAGTTTGCCTTCTTGAATGTTGTATTTTTCTTCCGCAGCCGAACACCTTTGAAAACAAAAAATAAATAAAATAAAATAAAATAAAATAAAACCAAACTTTTTAGACGAAGACTTCATTTCAGCCATCATCCCCATTCAAAAGTTTCTTACTCTACATGAACATTTTAAACTTATCTCACCTATTGTGTGAAACATCCGAATTTAGAGAACATTTCCAATCCTCTGGAAATTTCATACCAATATGCATCGACGAATACGGAAGAATTCTCCATTTTAGACAAGCATCTGCATCAAAAAAAAAAAAAATGTTCCAAGTTATAAACAACACTTTTCAATATTATAAATAGCAATTTCCAATATTATAAATACTATTTACAATAATAAAAATTGTTATTCATTAAAATAGCATTTTCCATTATCCTAAATAGCAATTTCCTTTATTACATTAGTGATTTTCAATATTATAAATAACATTTTCCAATTATTATAAGAATATCACTTACATCCAATATTATACATACTATTTTTAATAATAAAATTTGATATCATTAAATATTATTAAAAGAAACTAGCCATTTCCAATATAATATAAATATTTATAATAATGGACACTGCTATTTTCATTAAATAGCAATTTCTATTATTATAAATAGCAAAATTTTCATTACAACAAATAGCAAAATTTCAATTGTAATAGCAAAATTTTCAATTATTATAAATAACAATTTCAAATATTCATTTGCAACAATAAATATTAATACTAATTAATATTAATATTAATTAAATATTAATTTGATTTTTAGGCAGCGTTTCTACATACACATATATTTGATACAAAAGTAATCGATTCATTTAGTTTCTAGTACATGCAGTATAAAGATTCACCAGTTCAACGAGTGGACCATTTGAGCCTAAACATCACCATTTGTAACTTGTGACTAAATTCATATACAAGTGTTTTATAAAACAAAATTTATCCCGACACGATACAAAACACAAGTTTCTTACCACACTGTATACATATTTTCTTCTGCATTGCTCGTTTTTTAATGTACTTCGAATCGCTTGAGGGGGGATCGCTCCAATTTGACGATAAGTAGCCATAAGATTTCCAGAAGTCATTCACTTGCGCTGGGGTTTCTACGAACAAACAATTTCCTTTACCATATGCAAATTAAGGCACCAAAACAAATACATGAAAATAGGGGTTTGTTATGATGCAGCAGGAGACGCGACGAGAAAACCGGCCCCTTTGGTACAAAATAAAATACAGCATCAAAACGTTCCAAAAAGAAACTTGCCATATTCGAGATCTCTCCAGTACTGCGCATGGTGTTCCCCAAGGGCTCGTAACAATTGACGATACTCTTTAGCATCAGCAAAATCCTGTTTATTGTGGGTAGGTTCAAGGACGATGTACGGAATGTCAACTAAACCTGAACACAAAATTCAAATATTTTATATTAATACATATATAAAGTGCAAACTATAGGCTGGTCCAAAACAATTCAATAGATGTATTTTAAAAATAATTACGTAAACAAGTTTTTCCACTCAATTTAATTGCAGTATCATGAAAAGTTAACTTAAAATAGCGATATAAATATAAAAAAATAATTCTTACCTACTACTCCACGTCGTAAGCTAAAAAAATGGAAAATAAAAAATGTCAAAAAGTTGGAAAAGTTTTCCAGAACGTTAGGAAAATTCAACAGAAACCAAACAAAAATTAACACCCACTTTCCATTTTCATAAAACCCCGAGTGGACGTTCATTTTTATAAGTCGGCAGCAGTTGTAAATAAACAAGCCATCCATGTTCCGATTCTCCAAGTTTACACCAAAGATGAAATTCAATGTTTTAGGTTCCTTCAACGCCCTATAGCAAAAAAAAAATAATAAAACGCATGCAATCGCACAAATTTCCTGGTGTTTTCAAATGATCATCATCATCATCATCATCATCGTCACCAATGAAACCTACTTTCTCTTCTTTTCGGCAACCAATTCTTTGAATTTGGCCTCTTCTTTCAACGTCTCCGCTTCTTTCTGCACAATTCGAAGCTTAGCCTGAAACACCACCACAAGACATTCTTAATTTTCCTTTTTAAACTTTACAAATAAAACGACAGAATATAGCACAATTAAAACATTTACCCGTCCTTCTTTGGTACTCGATTCTCCTCCGGAGAGCTTTTCCAATTCCCTATAAAAAAAAAAACATACGAACCAACCAGTAAATTGCACATTTAATAACTTGTCATGCAAACAGTTAAGATTACGTTACATTAAAGAGTTGGGTGGAATAACGGCATAACAACTTCTGACACCTTCAAATTGAAGATCGAAAACAATTCCTGTCATGTTCATAAAAAAAAAATGAACAGGTTTTGCAAAAAAATCTGTTAACTTTTGTAAACAGGCCTCAAAAAGTTACAAGCTAATTTTAAAATGCAATTACGCCTTTAATATCGTGCTAATTTTATAAACGCATCAACGCCGTTTTTCCAAAAATCGGTCTCTTTTCCACTGTTCACAAAAAATTTCACATTTACAATAGTTGCATTCCATATTCTTATTCCAAATAGTCTGTTAATTGCAAACTATAGGCAAACCAATGTCTCAGAGTCATAAAGTCGTTTTTCCACCAAACTTCTCAATTTTTCCAAAAACACACTTTATATATATATAAATATTTTGACACCAGTATTTGTCACCTGATGTCAACCTATTTCTAACACATCACTCACCAATCTAAAAAAAAGAATTTTGAGATCTGCATTTGTTAGCAGATGTCCCTTTATGTCTCCACTCACAACCTTCATTCATCAGTAAAACTAACATAAAGCGTGTCAAAACATTATGAATAAAAAAATAACATGACCTACCTTGCTTTTCCTTCAGCTTCCTTTGCTTTCATTGCGGCTGATTGAGAGAAAAACAAACCACGAGTGATTGCAAATAAAAATGTATGAACTTGTGAAACGTATACATGTGCGATTAAAAAATAAACAAGTGAAACGAATGCAAGGGCCTACCCGACTTTGCTTCGTTGTCTGCTCGTTTCACGTCGTCTCTCGAGCGCGTTTTGAACCGAGCTGAAGTGTACTGATAGTAACGAGGCTTGTACAACTCGTGAACGAACTTCACCAACTGCACTTTGTGACCTTGAATGTATATTTTCATTCGAGGATCGAGATACAGTATCGACACGTACGAGCGGAATGAACGACACTGTTGAAACATGCTTCAAGAAAGATAAAGGAAATCAGTAAATAAATTAATTCATACTTTGTTGTCTTTACAAGCTAATAATGAAAAATATAATTTGAATCGTACGATTGTATTTTATTTCCTACCTTTTATCAGACTCGTCAATACCATTGAGCAAAATGTCGTGTGAATCAGTTTTAAAATCAAGCTCACTTTCCCCAGAATCGAGCAACTTCAAATTATAAATGCAAATGAGAGTCCCCGCATCACTCGTGATTCGTTTGAATTGAGCAAAAAATTGATCACGAGTTCGAAAGGGCGAATATTTAAGAATCAACTGCATTTCCATGTCATGCTAAGAAAACGGAAAATAAATTACAAAAAATGTTTAAATTTTTAATTTGTGTTCGTAAGTAACACGCAAACAACATCACCAGAAGATCATTGTATAAACAACATAAGAGCGATAAACATACCCGTTCCTTTGCGTTTTTGGAATTTGAGACGATCGGCGCTTGATTACGGACAAAAAATGACGGCAAAGGAACGATGACCTGAAACGGGATTATGTTAACAAATTTCACAACAAATAAAAACAAAAAAAAAAAACGCACAAAAAGATAGAAATCATTTTATAATTTATAATCATTTTCACAAAAATTTCAATCACCTCTTTTATTTTTTCATGGTCATGGAAAGTCCGAGAAATCATCAAGCAAGTCATGGTGTTGCCCTTTTTTGTGAACAAAATCATATCCCTGCCAATCCGCATACTCCCACTGAAACAAAATCGGTTTTTTGTCACCAGATGTCACCCTACGTTTCGCTTCGCACCCTCACTGACCCCCACACCACAAGTCATCCCACCCACCAGTGAAGACGATATAAAGTGTGTAATAAAAACAAACCGACAAATGACTTCCCATCACACTTACGATTTCAACCCATTGCCATACTGGCCAATGAGACGCGAATCCAATCCTTTCTTGATAGAGCAACCGAACCGAATCACGTTGGCAGTTTCAGCTAAGAATATTTTAAAATGTCAATCTCAGTTCACACTTTCAAGTCGCACGATGTCGTATTTAGTCACATCACTCACTTGGATCCATGCCTTCGCCATCATCCTTGAAAAACAGCAGGTGACCACCCGATAATGTTCTGTTAGTTTCTGTAACAAGAATATTTTCTTAAAATTTCAAGAAAATATAAATATAGTCGTTCATTAAAATTGGTGATTAGACTGAAGCATGCATCAAAGCAGAAAGGTCTTCAGACGCATGCAATTTTTTTGGAGTGGCAATCCGAGCAATTTGTAAATGACTTGGTTGGTGTCTTGCCAAAATGATGAAAACTGGCTGGGCAAGCATTTTGAAGTTAGTTGTCCACAAATTACTCCAATTACCAAACCAAAAATTTGCATGTGTTTGGAGGCCTCAACAGAAAAAGTACAAATTTCAATTCAAATGGAATTTTTGAAAACCGTCCAAACAACAACAGACTAATGAGGTTTCATAAATCAATACCTGTCAATTAAAAGTACAGTTCTACTTCACATACGATTTGAATGCATGCATCAAAAGCACATAAAAAAAGACAACTCACCTGTGAAAATGTCCATTCGTGATGCTTGCGCATCTCTAATTTAAATATTAAAAAAAAAAAAAAAAAATTTATATATATAATGAAAACCATATTCAATAGTTCATATTGAATCGACAATAGCCTGGTGTAAAAAGGGTGTTAAAATAACATTTTCCAATTTCCAGCAAAATGCATTTAAAGATCTGAACTTGCCTTGCTGTCCATGGGCCACTTCAGAGTCTTAAAATGTGCGAGTTATACGTAAAATAGAATTGCACCATACACCGTCATTTTTAACAAAAATGTTACTTAACATTGCTTTTACACCAGACAACTTTAATCATTCTTAAAATATATCTATTTTCATATTTTTCAGATATCTCATCTATCTCACCTTCCGTTGTCGACTAGTTCAGCCAAAGCACCAAATAAAAACTCGTGGGTGGTTCTAAAAAAGTGAAAACAAAACAGATCAAAACTAAAAAAAAAAGACTATATACATATATATAAAAAAATACCAGTATAAGAAAAATAAATGAAAATACAGCACACACAACGAAGACTGCATCATACACAGTTTCAGTTTCTGCGTACGTAACGTTCACGAATTAAAAATTTAAACACACAAATCAAACAATTAAACGAAACAGGTTACATTTCTGTTTCACTAGCACCCATCATTGCTGACGGGTAAATCAATCCAATTTTCCAAAAAACAACGTCAAACGATTTCACTTGTAACACAAGATGCACTATCCACCACCTCAAGCAAGGTAGTTTTAACTCACATCTACCTTTACCACTTTCCTACAGAATTAATTCACCATTCACCAAAGAGCCATTTGACTGACTAACCATCGACACAGATAAATAAGTCATCAACAAATTAACATTATCAATACCTCCACGCTGCACTTGTCATGTTTTGTAAAAACACGTCAATTCGAGGTGCCCGTTCGGCAAAACATTAAAAAAAAAAAACAGTCGATGCATAAAAAAAACTGAAAAACCTCTACTGAAAAATGATGCTACCAAACGGATTTCCAATGGGAGATGTTAACGCAAAAATATATAAATAATAATAATAAGCGAAAATTGATGATACATCGAAATGAATTGCAGCTGAACCTTTTTTTTCCCCCCTTAAAGAAGTGAAAGTCGCATCCTGGATATGATATATCTGTAAGTGATAATAATTAATTGGATTTTTTTGTGTGTTTGCAACCAATAAACTATAATAAAAGCAAACAAAATGTCAACTCGACACAATAGTTTACTAAAAATAAAATGAAAAATATAATAATAATAAACTAAAGTGGTGCAAAATGTCAACACTATTACTGCATATTGTTTCGAGGTGTAATATGTCAACTTCAAGGTAAAATGTTGAAACTGCAAAAAAATGATTTTGTTTTCGCATATCTGGTGTCACATCACACTGCAGAGCATTTCATTGTATATATATATATATAAAATAGGTATAAAAATATGTAAAATTTATGTACAGTGGAAACTCTATATTCGTCATTGATCCGTTCCGGAAAAACCGACAAATACTGAATTTTGACAAATATAATTGCAAACACTATGAATCCAGTCTTATTACCCAAAGCTTACTGTTACAACTCGACATCATATTCAGTTTAGTTTTTGTTGATATTTTATGATAGTTCTTAAAAACTTATTTTCTTCGTCACCTTGACTAACTTTTGTTAACAAATTTTGGAAGAATATCCGAGTATTATTTTTGCTAAAAAAAAAAAAAAGTGGAATATTGGATTTGACAAAATTTTGACACTCTACAGGTTCCCCCCCCCGCATTTGGAACATTGAAAACTTTCAAAATTGATGAAAAATTTTAGTACGGAACTAAATGTTAAAAAAAATAAAAACTGTATCTTAGCACTTTATAGTACTGTACTTAATAATTTAATGAAATAAAAACACGTAGTAACCCCCTCCCCTCCATCCATTTTTGAACAATGCAAACTTTCAAAATTGATGAACAAGCGAGGAGGAAACTGGATGTTGAAAAACCGCCCTGATTATACTGTATTTTAGTACTTGTACTTTACATCACTTAATATGATGAATTACAAACAAAACACGCACGGTACTAGTCGACTTACGAATAACGCGAACTTCAAAACTGATGAAAAAAAAATAGTATACGGAAACTAGGCTAAATTTTAAAAACAAAACAGCACTTATTACAAAACTACTGTTAATTTAGCAAATTTAATAAATTACAAGCAAAACACACATTGTACTATTAATACTAAGCGTTATTAGTACATAGTACTATTAATAGTAACAACTTTCAAAATTGATGAAAACTAGTACAGAAACCTAATAAATGCTATAAATGTATTTTGGCAATCTGTACTTCACATTACTCAATTCAATGAATCTACAAACAAAACACAATATGGTACTAGTCAACTTTTGAACAATGCAAACTTTCAAAATTGATGAAAAATAGCAAAAAAATTAAATGTTAAAAAAAAAACGGCACTTATTGACAATTACCCTATTTTACGTTACTTAATTCAATGAATTAATGAAAAAATTGTTATGCGCAAAAAAAAAAAAAACACATGTTCTATTCTGCAAAATTAAAAAAAAATTATTTGCAGATGTGAGAAAATAAGATATAATTGTAAAAAATAAAAAAATAAATTAAATAATAATAATAAAACAATAAAAAAATGAATTAATTTTCTAAATTTTAGTGCATTTTAAAATACACTAATTTTAACTGCATGAAAAAAAAAAAAGGTTTCATCAATTTTAAAGTCATCAAGTCCCACATCTGTTTTGATTGAATCATGTCAATCACCAGCTGTGACACTTCCATAAATTCAAATACATTCATTACTGGAGCATTCTAAAAATGAATACAATATTCATTAAAAATTTAAAAAATTAAATTAACAATTTTTGCAAAATAATAAAAACAAAAATTGAAATCCATTGGAATACAACACCGCCAATTTGGACCTATGGCGTACAAAGTCTACTTGTTATGTCAATGGCTGATGGAAAATTTACGACATTTACAATATAGTAGTCATATCCTGACAGCGTAATATATATATGTATACATATATATATATACACATCCATAAAATTTTACACCCAAAAAAAAATAATAAATAAATAAATAAATAATAAAAGGCAAAAGCTTTAGCATCCCAAGTTGAATGAGCCTTTTAACCTATAATAAGGATCAATGTAACCAGTGACAACGTTGACAACGACCCATGACAACAAATGCCAATTTTAATATGCAATAACTTAATCCGCTAGCATTGTTTCCCGTTTTTTAGCATTTTAATTAAAAATCATTTACTGCCGCCGTTTCGGCTCGGTTTACACGAGTAATGCAAAATCAACGATGACGTCTTCCAATAAAAGCAATGATGTGTTCTCATCTCATTGGTTGATGCAGTGTAATTCACTTTTGAACAACTTACGATATAAAATAAAAATCAATCAAATTGTTTTGTTTTTTTTTTTACACTTTTTCTTCTCCGTTTACTTACTACCAATTTTTTATGACTTCAAATTTTTAATACTCTAATGAAAAACTTTTTAATGCACAGAAAATAATGTAAATTGTATGCAAGATGTATTGATATCCTCCTAACAAACAAAAATGTACCATTCGAAACCACCGCATACAATAAAAAAATAATTTTTTCAAAACCAAAAAATGTTGTAATACTTAATCACCGTTACTATTTAATTCTTATTCGAACACCTGTTTGACAGAACGCCGTTTGTCCCATGTACAAAAATCGATTCATATTTTGCCTTTCACAATTTATGCATTTTATTATTCCAGAATACGCCATTTGACATTAGTTTGACAGTATAACTATAGGGCGAGTCTTGGTGAGTTTAAACTGCGCCAAAACTTATGGAACATCCTGTATATAAATTTATTTCATTTTTCATATTTCATTTCGAATTACTGTCTCAATTTTAAAAATCAACCCAAAACACTATTACCATCTATATCCCATTGCCAACAGATTTTTAAATCTTTGATTTCGACATCCGTCATATGTCAAATATGTGCGATTCTCTACGTTTGTACTTCAAAAACTACACCTAAATTAAACGATGCTTCAACTAGAAATTGGGTCTGTTACTAATATGATGCAAAAAAATTTTTCAGCGTTGATGCAAGGGACTGAAATCGGCATTCGTCAAGGTTGCCATCCACATTTTACACTTTTGAAACTTTTATCATTCTGTCAACTAGATAACAAGGTGTGATAAATTGCGATAACGCACCCATTTCAAGTCAGGAAAACAAATTCGTGGTGAAAACATTCTACACCTAACAGCATTACATTAAGTTAACTAGTGTTGCACGACATTAGTTGACGAGTTAAACCCTCATGTAACATGACAGACAGAACTCTGAGTGTTCAAAGGGTTAACACGTTAACAGCACACCACATTTGTCGACTACATTTCATGCCTCGTTTTTTTTTGTCATCAATGTAAATGAATCGTGAATTTAATCCACAACGAAAAGGATATTTGAAATCGAGCAAATGGCGATTTCGACAACGTCTGTATATACAAACAGAATATCCCACAAAATCTACTACTAGCCAAAATTTCTATTAGTCGAAACGTTTCGGCAGGCTTTTTCAGCGTTTCGAGAAACATGTCACTCTGTACATCTTATTTATATATGATAAAAGTTATAACGGGACATCAAACTTACGAGTTGGTGTGTAAATACTCATAACTGAGCTGAGCTCGGTTCAGATCACTGTACTCCATGGTTTTCACTTCAAAGGCTGAAGAGGAATAAAATAACAAAAATTACCATCATGAAATTGCTTTTATACGTGAAAAATAAAAGAAAGTAAATAATAATCCATTAAATATCGAACCAAAGGTTTAGAGTTGTCAGAAAAAAATTTGTCCCGTCGTGGTTTCAAATTGTACTACTACTACTACTACATGTCATGATGCTGTTTTATGATGATTTTAGGAACCCTCGACAAAAACACAACTCGCAAACCTTTGCACGTGCAAATGTCGTTTTGTTTCGAGTCTTTCAGACCTACGCTACGGATTCGGCGTGAAAATATATCCCAACGGTTGATAATACGTAGCTGAAGAACAAAGTCTTGAGGAAAATGCTTCGAAGATGAACGAATTTTACAAAAAGGAGGCTTTCAAATTGAATTGCCATGAACGATAGTAGAAACAGTACACTACAGTCGAGAATATTTTTTTTTGGTTATTTAAGCAGGTGCTGCGCTCTAGTGACAATTACTTTCAACGGAATAAAATCGATTATGAAAGTTACTGTTTCAAAAGCGAACCTTTTAAAATTTGTTTAATTTTTTTTTTTTTTGATATAATTTTTTAAATAATTTTGTTTTTTTAATATTAAAATATACATTGAATTATTTAATAATTTTAACTTATTAAAATCTTGTTCATCGACCAGAAGCTTTGTCATATGGAAAAAGCTTCGGATAGTCGACAAATATAATTATAAATAAACGATAAACTAGGGATCTAATTTTCCATCCTTGATTTATATTTAAAATTATAAATACTTAAGACTGATAAATTAAATATCGGGTAAAATCCAATAAAATGGTAAAAATTGCTAAAATCTCAATCTTTGGGACTGTTAGCTTTGTTATAAATTAGATTTGTTATGAATTAGAAACTGTGATCATTGTTCCTTGCGCGTGGATACTGTATTTAGAAAAGTGAAAACCCAAAACACATTGTTCTCTCGAACTAAATTTAATTGGAACCGTTGCAAATTCCCAACGTAATATCACATTAACACTTTACCATCAAAAAAAATTCAGAAAATTTCGTAAAACTATGTTACAGATGTCACCGGTAATGTATAGAATTCAGGCATTGCCTTCTTATGCTTAATGCCTGAATGCTTAGCTTCTTTTGGCCGAGTATGAAATTAGCATTGGAATAGTTACGTTTTGCAAGAGCTCAGGTTAGACCTAAAGTTAGGGATAAGTTTTTCTTCAAAACAAATGCAGTTATCTAACGTCAACTAAACTTAACCAAGATTATTTCTTTAAAAATAACCTTGACTCAACTAACTAGGTATTGTTTGTATACAATACTTCTTAATGCAAAGTATGGAATTAGCATTGCAACAGTTACGAAAGTCTAGATTAGGCCTAAATTTAAGCTGAATTTTGTTTTTTTTTTCAGAAAAAAATGTTAACTATCCTAAACAGTTTAATACAAGATGTTATTTCATACTTTGTCAAAAAAGGGATGTATTTTATACAATGCCTGGAATCTATATATTTATATACAAGAAACAATGATATATAAAGTACGAGATGGATTTCGATGGATGTTCTATATTTTAAAATAAAAACAAATAAAAAACAATTCGTAGTAAAATAATATTTTAAAATGTTTAAAAAAACAAAAAATTTGTAGTTAAAAAAAAGTAATAAACCAACAAAAAATAATTACCTACCCCTGGCGGGACTCGAACCCGCAATCCCCGGTTTAGGAGACCGATGCCTTATCCATTAGGCCACAGGGGCTCACGTTCTGAAAAGAAAGAATTCATCATTACAAACATAAAATCGATTATCACCCCAAAATTTACTCACACAAAACGCAGAATATCTGTAATCTTTGTATTCTGGTGCTGCAAACCGAATTTTAAAATCGATATCGAAGGTGAACGATAATTCAAAAAAGAAAAAAGCATTTGGAACACTATCCCAATACCTACCAAAAAGCCTTGGATTTTTCTAAGACCGTCAAGTTCCAATACCTTTGCAATAAATGCACGTCTTATTTATTTGGTAGCAATTAGGTAAACTCGGTTGTATTTTAACAATGATTCGATGTACTTCTGCAAAAAACACGAGAAATCACCATTGTTCCGAAATCAATTTGAAGTTCCATAAAACGTTCAAGAACTTCGCCTGTAAAAGACAAGTATTATTTATTTTTTATTTTTTTTTAAAGAAATTAGTAAATTTAGTTTTAACAATGATATCTAATCATGGAGTTATAACTTATAACTCTATGATCTGATGGTACTTTCTAAAAAAAGGTACCATTGTTACAAATGAAGACAACATGAAGTTCCATAAACCGTGAAATAACATGAACTTTGCAAAAAAATTATATATATATATATATATATATATATACATATAATTTGATTATAATTTTTTTTAATAGAAAATCAGTAAGTAAATATAATTGCATTTTAACTATGATCTAATAAGATTTCTCAAAAAAATATGAGAAAATACGAAATTGTTATAAGATAATACAATTTAATACAAACTTGAAGTTCCAAGAACTTTGCAATAAAATAATTTTATCGTTATTTTGCTAACAAATTAGTGAATATGGTACTTTTCGATTAGACAACCACCACTTTTTAATTGTATTTTAAATATTATTTAATAAGATTTCTCAAAAACATGAAGAAATACCAAATTGTTACAAGATAATTCAATTTTGTTTAAAAGTTTCAGGAACTTTTAACAATTTGGTACTTTCTCATTTTATGAGAAATCTTATTAGATAATAGTTAAAATAGAGTGGTGGTTGTCTAATCGAAAAGTACCTCAATCACTACCAAATGTACTATTTATTATTATGTATCATTAATTCTTATTATTTAAGATCCAAAGTGATTTCTCCAAAACTACGAGAAAGTACATATTGTCACAAGCAAATACAATTTTCTTTAAAACTTGAGGTTCCAAGAACTTTGCAATGAAAGACATTTATTGTTCATTTTGTAGCAAATCGGTAAATATAATTGCATTTTAACCATGATCTAATAAGGTTTCTCAAAAATATGA
The DNA here is from genome assembly GCA_034695005.1 of Cryptops parisi. Classification (NCBI taxonomy): domain Eukaryota; kingdom Metazoa; phylum Arthropoda; class Chilopoda; order Scolopendromorpha; family Cryptopidae; genus Cryptops; species Cryptops parisi. The sequence goes on along the minus strand of JAQIWH010001321.1, from coordinate 16,509 downwards.
TTAAATTGTTTACACACAAATACGATTTAAAAAGTCCCTAAACAACTTGGAAGTTCTAAGAACTTTACAATGAAAGACATCTATTCTTAATTTTCTAGCAAATCAGCAAATACAATTGCATTTTAACAATGGTCTAATGTACTCTTTCCAAATAATACGATTAAGTACCATTGTTACCAATCAATACAATTTGAAATTCTTAAAATTTAAAGTTCCAAGTATTTTTCATTAAACAGCAATGCATTCATCTATTGATTTATTCGTGTCTACGTTTAGTATATATTGTTATATTTTTCTACAATAGGCAAATATTCCTCATGGTTGAAATAGTAATAAAAAAAAAACCAATCATAAAAAAAAGGAAGAAGATAAAAAAACAAGACTTTAGTCAAGTGACCAACTGTCGCCATGTTGGTTTCTACCCATCCATCAGTCGTCAGTTCTACCGGAAGTAAGCCGCTGGCATGGCAACGGTGCCGCCAATTTTGCGGTTTTAATGCTCCGTCAAAATCAATGACACCAAAACTTTTTCCCTTGCTTGCACCTGCAAGACGCTTCATCTGTCACATTTTGGCTACGATAACCAACCAATCAATAGTCATTACACATCGATGCTTCGTTTAAGCACTTCTAAACCTCTCCTCCTTTTCACTACCCACCAAGTTATTAAGACTTCAATCATGAATACTCTGGTAATGGGAAAAAAAAACATAAAAAAGAACTTCTTGTCCGACAAAAAAAAAGGAGTTTAATAGAAAATTCAGTTGACACCTTTCTGATCGGCTGCACCCCCAAAGAATTAAACGAATTTGCTGCTGGTTAAAATTAAATCAATTGGAAATAACAACATTAAACTTTTATCGTTTTTTAATAGGATTGAGTAAAAAACTATGCGACAAACCGTATCATATATTAAAAAAAAGTTGCACTGTTGATGTTACTAGAAATATACTGTAACTATAGTGCGTAATTAAAAACATATTCTTGGAAAATATTCTCTACATTTTCATTTACAACTACCTATAAAATAAAAAATATTTTTGGTGTAGAAAAAAAATCGATAATTAAATCGTTTTAAGATGATTTTTTTTAGTCACTTGCTGGTTGTTCAATTTAAAAATTAATTAAATTTTGTTTATGTTATAATGTAAACATTATAAATTTAATAAATCCAAGCAGAAAATAAAAAGACTTACCTTGGACCAACTGACCGGGTAGCTTATAAAAATATAAGCTACCCGTCAGTTGGTCCAAGGTAGGTCTTTTTATTTTCTACTTGGATTTATTGAATTTATCATGTTATTTCGGGTAGGGAATTCTAAAGTATAATGTAAACATTATAAGGGTGAGGTTGGTCACAGCTAATTATCGTGAGAATGAGAATCGTAAGTGGTATGATAAGTCTGATTAAGCTATGGTCGGCCAGGAGCTATGCGATGACATTACCGGAAATAATCTTGGATGTAATTTTGAAGATCATCCTAATATTAACATCCATCTCACATCAAGCATGTGATTTAAAAAGATGGTATTCGCAAAATAATGCCACTGCACAAAGCAGATCGAAAACCGACTGTAAAAACGGAAGTTACGGGAGAAAGAAGTACAGAGAAGCAGCAGAAGGCAGCCACAACAATCATAGCCTACCTGACAATGTTTTAGTGAAAAATCCGTGAAAAGGTTGTAGAAACACTTTGCTGCATTAGCACTTACATCAGGTTTTCCGACAAGTTGTTTACCACTTGTTCATTGTGCATTGTAAGGTAGGCTATGTTGTTGCAGCTGTCCCCGAGTTTGCTTCTCTGCCCTGAGATACCGTATTTCTTTTTAGTTCCGTTTTTACAACCTTTTATTTAACATGACTAGTCGTAAAAAATGTTTCAACATGTTTCAATTTTTAAAGTTCGTTTTTACATATGTTCCCAGTATCGTAGACACTTTAAACTCTATATACTAATTAATCCTGCGTAATAATTTTATCTGTCAAATTTGGAGACATCCAGGTTGCGTTAATTTCGACCTTGACAGTATTTAAATATCGGTTTTACCTGGTAAAACCTGTTGCCAACGCTCCGATCCACTTTTTTTTAAGTTTCGATCTTGGTTGCATACAATCAGTTAACAAGAATAAAAACAACTGCGTTGCAGCTTTTAATTGCTCAAAACCATTGGATGGTCGAGAAATAGAAAGCTTTTCATTGGCAGGCCTGTGCTAGGATGAAGCTGTTAGCGCTTGCTGTTGGTACAATACAAAACTTTAAAACAAAATATAAATAAAAAAAAGCCAAATTTTGATTGGGTGGCTTTGGCTTAAACCCATTGTTTAAAATTTAGTTTGCAATTGAATACCGAAACTAAAATACTGAGTCACTTCACTGCAGTGCAAGCATGCTAATTAACGAAGTTCTCATTACAGTCTTATTACAACCGATTTGAAACATGTCGTAAGGTGTTGCTGACACTTTTATCCGCTTTTTTTGAATACTTTCAATGACCCGGATGACGATGTTAGCGCCAGCTGTTGCTGTATATAAATGTAAAGTGATATTTAACATTTATTGTGCTACTGTAGACTTTTTCCTATTTTCCCGTCATTCTATCAAAAATAATTTTATTATACACAAATTTAATATCGATATTTTAATGGGAAGAGAAACACCATTTTTTTAAAATTAAAAGCTCAAATACTGAAATTGAATGGAAAGTGAAACCTAACACTTATTGTTTCTGGCTCTGCCTTGAATAAAAGGTTGTCCTTAAAAACAAAGTTTTTTATATAATCCTGTTTTTCCTTTTATTTTCCAGGATTCACACTTTGCTAAATCTCTACTTTTCCTTTCAAGCAATGTTCTTTCAAACGTGTAAAAATTAACACGTTAATACAAATAACACATTACTGTTTTAGTTTAACATAGATCAGAACTAGCCATATTGACACAATACACACGTACACATAACAGCATTTCACGAGTCTGGTTAAATAAATTCAGAAAACACTGACAGAAATTAATTTATTTTTCAGCGGCACAGAAAATAAAAGCAGCAGAACAAATAACACAAGTATTAAAATTTCACGCTTGTTTTAACAAGTAGGATGAGTATTATGATTGTTTTAAAAAAAAATAGAGCAACAAAGATGAAAATTCTGTCTTGATTGCATATAAAACGAAAAGCAATTTTTCAACGTAAACATCAACTTGGAAAAAATTACAATAAAACCTAATGGAGCGTGAAACACTTCCACCATATTGGAAGACATCCGTTTTCTAATTGCATATTTGCGTCTTATTTTACTGGTTCTTAGTTTCTGAAACGCTACTTTTTTTTTTCTCTCTTTAATTTTTCTATTTTCATCAAGATAATTTATGATTCTTGTTTAATGAGATGTTTTGATTAAAACGGCAGAAAGAAAGTCTCGATAGATGTTTGATAGCAATACACTCTTTTCATAAATATCTGATGTTGAGCTGATAGATTATGGAAAACAATTTGATTTATGTTGTTAAATCAGTATACCGGTACTTTAATTTTTAAAAATATTTGCTTATACTATCTATACCCGGGGTCAGCAACCTACGGCACGTGTGCCAACCGTGGCACGCAAAACGATTTTCACTGGCACGCTGAGTCAATTGAAATACAGTAAATTATACTTACGGTGCCATTACAACGACCCACAAAAGACAAAAACTTGATAAACGTTTGATGAATTTGTTTGATGCTCGTTGTTTATAGAAATAAAAAACTGATTTTGACACGCTGGGTGATTCGCAACATTAATTCGGCACGCTACCATTAAAAAGTTGCCGATCCCTGATCTATACTATACCTCATCAACGCTTGTTTTTAGCTGTTGTCATGGAAACATTCTGGCACGGAAAGAGATAGACATTTGGCTTTCATATTGTTTATATTACAGTGGCGTACGTTTCTATACCAACATGAGTCAAAACAATAACTAGTTTTATGTAGCAACATGACTTAAAACACGGGGTTTAATTCTAGATTCCACGTGATTACCATACCAACCACAGGGTTCAGCTCTTATAGTTTAAACAAGAGTTTTCTTGACTCAATAAAACTAGAATCAGTAGCTAGCTTTTGATGAGTCAAGTCAAACCGGTTTAAAATTTAAAATGTTATTAAATATTTTTAAGAGCAATACATAATGTTAGTTAATTAAATATGATTTTTACGCGTTAGTTTCGTAACTATTTTTATATGCAATCTTTGTTTTTCTAACTGGTAATACCGTTATTTCAGAAATCGTTTCAGTTAGTGGTCAGTCGAATACTAACGTAAGCTTAGTAGTTTAAGAAAACAACTCTCTTCACATTATCACTTTGAAACTCGATAGAATTTTTATTATATCTTTTCACTATGCAATTTTCGTACTACACCACCTCGCGCATTTCAAGTCGTAAAATGTATCGATTCGCGTTTTTCAGCACCAGTCTAAGAAAACTAAGACACCCTTACGTTAATAAACTCACCCAGCTTGTTTATTTCCCCCATTTTTTTACTTATAGGCCTAGTTTAAAAAGTAAAATTCAGAAGGTTTCTTGAAAAAAGCTACATTGTTAGGGGTATTAAAACACTCTCCTATCTTAAAGCTAAAAAATGCTTTCAATTAAGATACCATTCATTACCAACTGCTAATTGAGATGCTCAGCGCATACGCGAGTTATTCCATGCAGAGTTTAATTTGCTAAGACGATGCAGTTTGTTTGTTTTTTTTTTCAAGTTTGAAACGCTAAATTTTTTTTCAGTAGCTTTTGTACATTGAGTTTCCATGGAAACTGATGCTGGACAAGAATAGGCACTTTATTTACCCTGTCTAACATCTTATCACTGTCAGAATTTCTTGTACATGACAAGGTTTCAAAAGATCAAATCGTGACAACATCAGATTTATCGCACAAGTTCATAGGTCCATGAAAGCAAAATATTCAATTTTAGTGACTACAGTACCACCCACTTTCTGGCCATGTCAGCTGCTAAGCTGCTAAGCGACATTTTTTCTGTTCATCATTTTTTCAGTGTATAAGGTGTTCTTTTATACGTATAGTATGTGATACCAGCTTTGTACTTACAAAGCAATTCATTTGACCATGTAATATCGCTCAAACACTAATTCATACAAACCTTCACACTAACCTTGAACTAATTCACACTAATCTTGTCCTAGAACCAATAAAGTTGTTGTGGTATTTCAGATTAAATTTTCCTTTCTGCATTTAATTAGCGTTAAAAAAATCACTTAAACTTTATGGGTTACCTAAAAATTTGCAAAAGTATGTGTGTTCAGTGAGTATTTAAGATGTGGTGGCGGTGATTTGTGTGTTGTAATGGTGTTAAGCTTTCTAAAAGTATTTACAAATCTTAGATTTAAGTGCATTTATAACCACTAGAGTGTCAATTAACTCGACTTTTGTTATTAATTTTTCAGGTTGTTCGAGGAAAACGAAGAGCTTTTGAACCTCTTCACTGGTTTCAAAGATCTGAAGACTCGTGAGGAGCAGATGGACTCTTTAGAACTTCAAACACACGCCACTGTTGTAATGAGCACTATAGACGATGGAATCAGCGCTTTGGGCAATGCCGATTCATTTTTCAGGATTCTTCACCGCGCAGGCGCATTCCATACAAGAATTCCCGGCTTCCAGAAGGAGTTTTTCTGGGTAAATGCAGAGTTTCTAATGAAATGTTCCTTCAACTATAATGATGTACAGTGATCCCTCGTTTAGCGACATCATTGGGTAACGACATTACATGAAACGACTTGTTCGTCGTAAACCATATTGTATTCGTATAACGTCTATATTTTGTGTTACGATGACTTCAAGATCTCTAACAAGATGCTAGGAGATGAGCAACATCAACCCAGAAACAGGTGTCTGCATATGGTAGCAAACGACCTAGTGATTAAAGCGTCCACCTCTGGTGTGAAAGGCCCGGGTTCGCCTTCCGCTGGTGCCATGTGGATTCAGTTTAAAGTCTGACACCACGGGCGCAGGGTTTCTCGAGGTTCTTCCGTTTTCTCTACATTATAAAACTCTAACTTCATCACTTTCATCCTCGTCTCTCTGGGCCAGTCTGCCTTACATAGTCTTGTGATAATTTCATAGTTTGTGAAGTTTAGGCCTATAGCTTACACGAGAAGATCACTGTATTATAAATATTTGGATAGTTAATAAAATTGCTTAATTTTTGTTCTAATTCCAGAAAATTGAAAAGCCATTCCTAGAGGCAGTAGAAGAAACTCTCGGTGATCGCTACACTGAAAATATGGCAGCCATATATACAATCACCATTAAGTTCATTCTCGAAACTCTAGTTCAGGGGTTCGAAAAAGGTGGCAATTCTCAAGACAAGAAAGATGTATGACCAGGTTTTGTGCATCAAACTCTGTTGCTATGTAAAGTGATCGTTCTTAATATTCGCATCCCGTTTCACCATGTTGTTCCACAGGTTTGATATGGTGAAAGGCAACCACAATTTTTCTTTACAAACAAAAACAAAAACAAAAACCAAAGGAAAGAAAAGAAAAGAAAAAAAGAAAAATAAAAACAATGGATGGGATTTTATCGAAATGGCGCTCATGTGTCGATTCGTTAAGTGTGTTTTAGTGCAATGATCATTAAAGTAGTCAATTACATGTACATGTATGTACTTAGTGTAGTGTACAGTTTCTGCATTTTGTGAGCAGTACTTCAAACATTCGAAAACTATCATTAATAATAAATAATAAAAAAAGTTTCTGTGGTTGCCATGTGAAATGACGACTGCACGTAGGATATAACCATGTTATATGTCCCCGAGTGTGTGAACAAATACAGATGTTTAAAGGACACAGATGGAGTTGGGTTGTTGCTGCTGTTCATAAAGCTTTAATGATCTTCCACATGGAAGATTTTTCAGTGGGTGTTATGTACACCATTTATTCTGTTCGTTTCATTGTTGATAATACTGTATCGTTTATCTTTAAAAAAAAAGCTGGTCAGTGAAGTGTTACACATGCATTATATTTATCATTGATTAACACTTTGGTTATTATGTTTTAAAATTTACAGGAAATGAAAAACATGGGATCAAAGTTGCTTGATTTCTTATCGATACTTCTATTTAGTTTTGTCTGTGACTTGTGAAAACAAACAGGACATAGGAATACAATGCACGTAGTTCTTCACTACTGACTTCCCCGTCCAGTTACAAAAAAAAGTTGAATGACTAGTTAAAAGTGTTTTCATTAAACGTATATCATCAAAAAATCCTATTTTTCATGATAATAATTTTGAGAAGTAATTTTAGTGGCATTAGTGGCAAAATGTTAATGTTGGTTATTGAATAATACTTAGATTACTTCGTTGTTGTTATAGCTCTTAAGTATCAGCTATCCATCCATATGGGTTGAAAAATTAAAAAAAAATCTGAGCTAGTTTAGTGGTTTGTTTTATACTTTCGTTTCTTATGCTGGAAACCGCCTAGATCCACCATTTACAAAATATCGTAAAAGAAAAATGCGACAAGACATTCTATTTTTGATCCTAACAAAGAGGCTCATTTTACTCACATACGACCTTAGGCCCATGCCCATCGCTTTGGTGATTTGGAGTATGAAGTTTCGTGATGATTGTGTCATCCATTCTACCTTTGACAGAAACTTCTTTTCTTTGATGCCCATTGAACTGGACTGCAATGGGTCTCCTATGTCGACCATGGAAGTGATGAGTAACGGGCCCTTGGGAATCGATGCTCAAAAGAAGAAGTTTTATATTCCCCTCCCTTAAGCGTCATCAGGGCAATGCTTGAAATGTGCTACAGTATAAAAGGAAAACTAAAAATCACTCAGTGTACCATATTCTGAACCTCCTTTTTCACTATTAGACAAGAGGTTGTTCGATTTCTAATCATTTAGCTTACTGTCGTAAAAACTAAAACGTTAATACGTAATCATCTAGGTCTCCTGTTAATATGTATCCAATCATAAAATCAATGGTTATTTATGGTTTAAGACAAGATGAAAATAATATTTTAATTTAAACTAGTAAGAATTGAAAAACTTGTCAATTATACTGTTTTATTTAATGCAGGTTGTCATAGAGGTACGTATATACTTGATGTTTAAGAGACGCACCAGCTACCTGAAGATATGTCCTATGGCACCCACAGATGCTTCAATGTGTTGATTAGATCAAGATGAAGACCTTACAACTTCAAAAACTTCAGTAAATAATCTATCATGTTGACACGGCCTCCTGTCTATGAAATGAAGAAGGCAGAAGACACCTGCATAAAGGTTCATACAGTGGGCAGTTCACTAGGATATGCAGAACCGATACCTGCACGTTAAAGAACAAACGGGTAGAAATTGCTCACACACAAAAAAATGAGTGTGTTCAATCCTCAGAGGCCAGCCGTACAAACATAATCTCTGCTCTCTGGTTGTCTGTCAAGGAGGTTACCTGAATTGCAATCGTGTTAATGACAGCAACACCATTTTATCTGTAACTTCAGCTCAGATAGTCTGCTTGCCAAACAGAATAGACCTGCCAGATCTTCAGATCCAAGACAGAACACGGATCGTAAAATAGGGCTTTAAAAAATCTGCTATGGTTGCCATAGATCAATTACCATTCTCATTCCCATAACGTTTTCTATTTGGGTTCATTTCAAATGCAATTTACACTGTCGACACGAGCATATTAACCACTTTTTGAAAACCATCTAGATCACCAATGAATCGAGATGTAGTAAATTACGTATATAATTCCTATAACAAAATCTCAATAACTAATGCGTTGTAAGGCTTGTCCGGAGGCGAGAACGTAGAAAATACGCTACATCTCCGTGAAACTGAGTAGAAATATCGCATTCATGAAAAACGTTGCCCAGACAACGAAGGTTTTTTTGCTATTTACTAGAAACTGTGATTTGTGACTTGCAACGTTCTTCCGGGCAAGCCTTTAATTATCGTTTAGCAATAAGGATGCATATGGCATGACTGCAATCATGCGGCATGACTTTTTTAATAAAAAGCTAAAATTTAAAAACAAAAACGAAACAACAAAAGCTAGTCATTAATTATTTTTTAAAGCTTTCATCAAAATTCAAAATTTTCAGAAAACATCCCACATCTTCATTATTTAACCCTTTCGGCCCTGACTTTTTGAAAAATCAACCACAAAAACTTAAACTAGTTTTGAAAAACCAACCACTTACGTTGTGAATTTAATGACAAGGAAAACATTTTCACGTCTATGTTGACACGAATTTCAACATACCTATGTTCCCAGTAACGTATACACTTGAAACTTGGTATACTAATTAATCCTGCGCGAAAGTTTTATCTGTGAAATTTGGAGACATCCAGGTCGCGTTACTTACGACTTTTTACGGTATGTAAAGATCGGTTTTACCTGGTAAGGTGTTGCTTACGCTCCGATCTGCTTTTTTTTTTAAAACTTTCAATTTGAGTTAGCATACAATCAGTTAACGAGATTACAAAAAAATGTTAGTGCTAACTGTTGGTAAAATACAAAAAATTAAACGCTCAAATATAGTCTGCCATTGAATACTGAAACCTGAAACTGAAATACTGAGTCACTTCACTGCAGTGCACAAAAAAAAAACAACAAGAATAAAAGGTTGTGCATGAAAAACGGAGTTTTTATGTAATCATGTTTTTATTTATATTCTATTATGAGAATTAAACATTTGTACTGTAAAAATCAACTTAGAATTCGTAATTGTGACTTGCATTTGAAAACCAACCAAAATTGTAGCGTTATTCATGTGTTAGTTTAACAGGTTTTACTGTTCTTCAGCATTTTACAAAGATGAAGTTTTCAAATTTTCATAAGTACGGGTACAGTAGTCTTTCCAAAAACCACCCAAAATAGCAATGTTGTGTAATATTTATGATGAAAAAAAAAACAGAATTTTTGAATTACAGAATTTTTAGTTCTGATCAAAATGTAAAAAAAAACAAAAAAAAAACAAACAAACCAATAGGCCTTTGGCTTACCGTTGTTTTGCCATCACCTAAAACGTAAGAAATCAAATTATCTTATGATCTTGTTATTTGGGATGTCTTTTGACAAGCCCAAATAACGATATGCTAAATAACGATGTTATTTATCATGCACGGGCAGGAAACATACTGACAATATTAGACTTTTAGCTTGTTTGATAAAAAGCGAATTCAAAAGCAAAGACCTTTGAAATTTTTTCACTATTGTTAAGATCATAAATATTTTAAATATAGGAAATCCTCTTGTGACTTCGTAATTTTGAATTATGTTCAAAACTCACCCAAATAATAAGCACCCACGGATTTGGTGCCACTGCCCTTAATGAATGATGTTTCCGAATTATCAATAGTGTAACTTATAATCAACATTTTATTTTATTTCATCCTATTTTAAATTCAAACTACATAAGTACATAGTACACTATAAAATAATAAAGTTATAGGTAATAAATAGAAGTAAAGCAGGAAAAAAACACAATTTTTTTCTGTTATAAACATCCAATTATCTTAACAGAATCATCAAAATACCATCTATATGTGAAGTCCTGACTGTCATAAATTTATCATAAATAGCTGTTTTTTGGACTATTGATTTCTGGATCTAAGGTTCTTGCCCTGTATCTCTTAAACTGGTTATTTGGAATTGGCTTAGTTGGTTATTTAGAATTTTCTTCTTTATTTCAAATAACCAATGATGTGGATTACTGACTTGTCTCTCCATTCCAATAATAAAGCATCGTGTAAAATATTCTTATACAGTGAAACCTCCCTAATGTGGTCACCTATGGAAGGACAAAATTTTGGCCACTTAAGAGAGATGGCCACACTTGAGAGGTGCTACAAAAAACATAACCAAAACAGTATGCAGTATAAAAACTCTGTAATACAGTACAAAGTTATTTATTGAATCTTGATTTTACTGCATTGTTGGTCTTGGTTGAAGAGGTCTATTATCTATCTAAATCTTTTGTCACAAGATTAAAGTCTTTCCCTTTGTCTATAACTGTTGCACTAGTCTGCTATGCCAGCGGTTCACAGCCGGTGGTACGCATACCACTGGGATACGTACCAGGAGTCAATAAGTATACGAAAAAAATTCAGTAATGGCGGAAAAGCGTATAAAAGTGTCAACAGTGTAAAATGTCAAAAATAGTAAAATTATTTTAAAAATAACGTTTTTAAATTTATATAATAAAGATTAGTGATAAATTACATGTGTTACAATTCACTGTAACTTTGGATTTTAAAATGTAAAAATGTATGCACTAATTGTTCACATTTCAATTATGGTACTGTACATTTCCAGAAATTCCTTTATAGGGCATATTTTACCTATGAATCTTTCTCTGATCAATTATATTATTGCCATCTTGTCAAATCATTGCCAAATGAGTAATTTAATCTTATCAGTTTGATCTCTAGTTCACCAATAAACAAGTTTTTGACCACATGATAGAGGTGAAACACTTGTTTGGTTCTGAATTTGCCCGGCCACTTAAAGAAAATGGCCACACTAGAGAGGTGGCCACAAAAAAAAAGTTAAATGTAACCAAAACACATGCAGTTTTGAAGGTGATTTTTTGCAAAGGCCACGTAGGAGAGGTGACCACAGTTGGGAGGTAGCCACCAATAAAAATTTCACTGTATTCTTGATAGTTTTTTTGAAGATTCGAACCTTGAACTTGTTCTCAAGCAATGGTTTAACTTAATTTCTGGCAAGTTAAGTTAATAACTTACTACTGTATAATTATAGGTAGGTAGGTATTTGGGTTTGGGAGGCACACCAACTGCCCTAAAGCTTGTCATATGGCGCCCATAAAGATATATAGCCTAACAGCACACTAGATAAGTTGGTCAAGACCTGACAGCTTTAAGAACCTAAAAACACGATGGATGATTTGGACGTTGTTCCCAAGCACTTCTGGAAGAGTGAGAGGCAGGAGGCGCCTTCTACATAGAAGTTTATAGAGTGGACAACTACCAGGATATGATGGAATGACACTTGGGTATTACATGTAGGGCACTAAGGCAGAAACTCCCTATGAAGAAAAAACATGTGGAAGAATTGCGTATGTCCTACCCATAACCTCTTTCTTTCTAGCGTCAGAAAACAAAGTCTCCCATACTATGACCATATCTTTTATAGCACGCAGCTTATTGTTGTCCACTGCGACCCATTCATCTTCCCAGGCTGAACAAGTCTGCCTTTTTTTGTCAAAGTTGCAAGTCAGATGGTGTGACCTCAGTTAGAAAATATGGCTTGTGTAGCCCTGCTTTAGCCGCTGCATCCGCTTGTTCATTGCCTTGGATACAAACGTGGACTGGCAACAGACTTGCCCAACTCCGCAAGGCGGTGAACAAGTCCATAAACAAGCAGAACCAATGGAAGCCAAGAATAAAAACCGTGTAATGCCTGCAACCCACTCAAAAAGTCAGAGCAGACCAGAAACCAGCAAGCAGGTCTCTGAAGACAAAGCAACAATGCCCTCGCAATAACTACAAGTTCAGTCGAGAAGAAACTGTACATAGATTGAAGACGCCCACTGATGGTAAAAAAGCAAGATACGCATCCAAAACCTACTCTATTGTCATCCTTCGACCCATTCGTATAAAAGGCCTGAAAGCAGCGATAGTGATGGAGAATCTGCTTGAAGCGCCCGATGTACACTGCAGAGGTGGTGGAAGTCTTCTGCAAACGGTTTAAATGCATAATGAACAAAATTTGTGGAAACATCCATGAAGGATTAGATGAACACACAGCAAGTACTGAAGGTCAAGTATCCAGGTTAAGGGGTTCCTAAGCATGCACACCCAACAAGCGGGTGAAGATAGGTAGTTGGGGAAAGGTGAGGTGCGCCAACTGCCTAAGGGCATGTTATATGGCACCCACTAAAAAAGTCAAAAAACAAAAGCAAGAACTAAACAAGAGTATAAAAACAGGACAAACCAACAAAAAGGAGACATGAACCACAAAGAAAAACAAAGGTCATTACATTCGATCAGCAAGACCGGAAGCAGTCAAAAATTGGAAGATTCGACGCCCCATACGAGGTCGGTTACCTAACAAATCAGGGAGAGAATCAAGTAATCCGCAAAGTTGGAGAAGGGGCGAAAGGGGAACACACTCCACAAAGATGTGGTGAATAAAAAGTTGAACCCCGCCAGCTGCACAAAAAGGTAGAAATTCACCCCGAAGTAAATATGCATGGGTGAGCTGTGTATGGCTAATGCGAAGACAAGCAAGCATTACTTCGATTGTCCAGGCCACATGGTAAGAAGAGGCTCATAGAATTATAGTATCCTTTATAACACAAAGCTTATTACAAGTGGTGGTGAACCATTCGTGCGACCATGCGGAGCAAATCAACCGTCTTGACCACGACTGCAAATCTGAGGAGAGGACCTTGTCGGTAAAAAATGGTGAGGCCAGCCCAAGCCTAGCTGCAGCGTTTGCGAGCTCATTACCGGGGATGCCAACGTGCCCCGGAATCCACATTAGTACAACAGAATGATCCAATAGAACATGATGGTGTAACAATCCATGAATCAGTGAAACCAGAGGATTTAGGGAATAATGATCATGAAGTGCATGTAGTCCACTAAGGGAGGAATCGTGAGGCTCCAGAGTTAAGGTATAAAGCTATCGCCTGAGCGATGGCAATTAGCTCGGCCGAGACAACGCAATATTGCTCAGGTAGTCTTCGATGAAAGCTCCACCAGCAAGACACACACCCAAAGCCTACAAGGTCACCCTGTTTAAAGCCATCAGTGTAAACATCCTCATATCCATGGTACGTGTCAAGGAGACAATGGAATCGGCCTACATATTCGGTACAAGGAGTCGTATCATTCCGCAGATGGCTAAGCTCCAAGTAGAAGGTGATATCAGGTAATGACCAAGGACAAAGAAGGGTCAGAATGTACAAAAAAACTGACGACCAGGTGGTCGGCTGAAAAGATTTGGCTGCCCTGACACCAAGAGGACGAGTGGCTTTGGGATGACAAGCATAATTCTGAAGATAACATTGGTCGAAAATGCAAGAGTACGCAGAGTTGTCTGGTGAAGCACTTAGTCGGGCAATATAATTGCGATTCCTGTTGTCTAGCAATGGTAAAAAGGGGGTTCTCCACTCTGCACACATTATGATGACAGGGCTTGTGCGAAAGGCTTCTAAAGCTAAGCAGATACCAGCGTGATAGATGCTATAGAGGCGAGTGAAATAAAATTTACAAGCAGAAAAGAAAACCACCGATGCATAAGTCAGTCGAGACCTAACTAAAGAACTATAGTGTCAACAAGATCTGTCGGTCTGCTCCCCACGACTAACGACTTAAAACGCGAAGAAGATCGAGAGCTTTAGGCAGGCAGCAAACTAGCATTCAATTGCTCAATTTTATCTCAATCTGTGAATGACCATACATTTTGAGTGAGAAAAAAAGGGCGTTCCACAAACAATGAGTGACGAAAAAGGGGCGGTGCTAAAATCAAAAAAGTTTGATTTTTTGCTCAATTTTACCTCAACGCGTCACGTAATCAGGCGCAAGGATTCATGGAAACATGTGCTTTTCTACCATAGCTACGTTCACGTTGGACGCTAGTTTGCTTAAAATGCTCATCAACGTCCAAAACTAGTCGATAAGTCGGTTTCATTACATAGCACCTATATTGGTTATCGACTAGTTTTGGACGTTGATGAGCGTTTTTAGCGACCAGCGTCCAACGTGTATTAGTAGCCCATATGCTTATGGTTGTGCTATTCACATCCAAAGTGTATATAACTGTATTATGCAAAACATATTTTAAAATAAGTTTAAAATAAAAATTAGGCATAATAATTTTGAAATAAAAATTAAACGGCATAAGCTTCCTGTTGGTAGATCTTTCTAACAATTGGCTGTGTGCAAGTGACGTCAGCATGGGAAACACCCCTGTTGATGACGAAAATTTAAGCTGCGACCACTTTTTCATCACTCAAAATGTATGGCCATTCAAAACGATTGAGGTATTGAATGTTGTTTGCTGCCTGCCTTATGCTTTGACCCTTTTCACATGAACTTTTAACTTCAACAGTGAGTCTTACTTTAGAGGAGAGTTAATTATTAGAGTTAATTATCAGTTATTTATTAGTTCACTAGAATAAAGCCCATCATACAAACCTATTTTGGCGAAAATTAGCTAGTGAATAGCCCATCAATATTGACTAGAAATCATTTTTTTAATTACATAATTCATTGTTTAACTCATGTTGGTTCGCAACATTCGTTACAGTTAGTTATTGCTTTAGCTCATTTTGCTTTACAACATTCGTTAACCTGTCGTAACTGAAGTTGCAAAAGGGTAAATAATGTAAACACCCACCAAGAAGCAGAATGAATCAAGGACTTTTTCTTAAACCCCCTCCCCCACATGTTTTTTATAGTACATGTTTTTTATAGTTCTTTCACTGCTTCACTGCCCAAGGCAGTGTCCCAGTGAGAGTGAGTGACTGTTCCCCCTTCTCACCATGTTAAAGAAAAAAATTGGGGGGAGAGGCAATAACCTGATCCTCCTATGTGCATACACAAAGAATTTGTGCACACATAGAGAATTGTAGTATAGACTAGTAAATAGCCCGTCAAAATGACGGGAAAATTTTTAAGTTATTAAATTCTTTAAGTTATTATTATGTAATTCATTGTTTTAACTCATGTTGCTTTGCAACATTCATTACAGTTATTTATTATTTTAACACTTAATCAGATCGAATTATACAGTCTGCTTCTTTTAGCCTGGTTATTTTCTTTCACTCTTCTTTTTACTGCCCCAAGGGAGCGTCCCAGTGAAAGTGCAAGTGAAGCTAACCATTTCCCCATGTCTTCTCACCACATGTTTAGGGAGTGAAGCAAAGGAAAAAAAAAAAAAAGATGACCCTTTTACATTCTTGAAGCGCGAACACATTAATCGACACACACTAAGCGAATTATTGAAAGGATTAATTCATAATAAAACGGAAAATCCCATGTTCAAGAAAAAATTGCATGAGAATAAACGGTCAATAGGGGACTTGCACTTTTTTTTAAAATACTCAAAGTGTGGTTTTTTCAATAGTTTATGACTACTAAAACACGTTACAGTAATTTTTAATATTATTTTATGTTTTAATTTATTAAAAAAAGCGATTTTAAAAACCACTTTTTTCACGTGACTAAGAAACGCACAACCATTGGTCTGACGTCATTGGAGTTACGAACTCATCATCACCTACTATGCCAACCACTTTTTTTTTCAACACTCGAAAACCATAAATGTTACACACATAAAAATTATATACAGCTAGAAATCTATCAAAGAATAACAACGCGTCCATATAAATGGACTTTTCACTCCATAAACATACTTTTGGAAAGGAAACTAATCTAAACCAATCAGAACACCGCTTACATTTCCAATGAAGCTTTAAGAGCTTGTATTGAACCAGTGCGTTGGCTAAGCAGCA
>JAQIWH010001320.1:0-32962 GCA_034695005.1 Cryptops parisi | reverse complement strand
CAGACATCATTTTAATGACAACCAGACAATGCTACAAATGTCCAGCTATTAAATTTAGTGAGATTTGTGAAGTCTATTGATTTTTTATATACAGTATTTGCATAATCCTTTTTTGAAGATAAATTTGAATTATGAAAATGAATCATTTGTTTCGTTTTGTGACCAGTTGAAGTTTTTGTTTTTATTGTTGGTTTTTCTTTCACATTTTTTGGATTTTTAGAGAAATAATTTCGAGGGGGGGGGGTAATCTTTACCCCACCTCCCGGGTGCGCCACTGCTTATATAACTAGTTGATCTAAAGTCTAAAACATATTACGTTTCTTCACAGATACAACAAGCTTTCTCGACTTGTGCGGGAGTTGGCTAGGAAAATCAAGGACCTGGACCCCAAAGATCCCTTTCGGACTGATGCAAGTTCGCAGTTGCTAGAAAAACTGTAAGTCACTTATTCATTATTTTTATATTTTTGTATGTCAGTATATTATAAAGTAATTCACTTTACATATGGTATATACGCCTTTGCTGTTATTGTCAACCATTTAATAATTGGCATATATGTGGGTTTTTTCTTTAAAAGATTTCATAAGATGTAAAAATTTGATGTTACTCGTGATAATGAATTCTAGGGTATTGTTACATTGTGTTTACAAACGTTTATTAATGATTTTATACTCAAGTTATATTGGGACTGAGAATAGAACTGTCCATGGTTGTTGAGTTCATGATTTGTATACTGGACGATTTTTAATTTCTTCTAGCTTTTAAACCCGTCAAATTGACGGGATTCTTCAAAAATCAATTAATAGGCCAATCATTTAATCATTCGAAAATTGGAAAAAGTAAAATTTCCAAGTTTTAGTTCGTGAAGTTCTTTTTCTTTTGGATTTTTGGTGGTTTCATGGGATGTCAGTTAGTCCAGAAAAACTGTTCAGTTTGTGCAGGCTGTTAGTAGCCTACATACATAGAGGATATGTTTTTCTTGGCCAACTGTCAAATTGCATAAAGGTCCCCCATCACACACAATTTTTGTTGGCTAAGTTTAGCAATTTTTTGAGAAACAATTTGATGTCAGTTTCTTCTCCAAACTGATTGGCAAGAAGCTGATGGTCACAGTTGCTCAAAAATTGCTAGACTTGCTCAACAAAACTTGTGTGACAGAAGGCTTTAAAAGTTTTTCGCTGTAAGTTTTTCGTTATAGTTAGTACATAACTAATTCACTGTATTTCCAAATGACGTTGCACTATTACATCGAGATTATCGTTATTTCTATTCGACATTTCACGGTGTAATGATCACAGTATACACTATATCTTACTCTGTCTTTTGGTTGAAACCTGACGGATTTCTATATATTGTTGCAATATAATCAGTAATAGTTAACAGTAGTAACCAACTGTAATTTATTCATTATTTATATTACATGTACAGCAATTTTTGTTAGTATTTTATAGTAGTGTCATTTTTTCTTCACCAACATACATTACAGTAATATTTATTGTCTCACGTACGGTTATTGCATTTTCCCCATACTGTAAAACGGCATTATTATATTTTTTTGTTGGTTTGCATTTTTTTTTTTACTATATTTTTGTTTTTCATGCACCATGCACCCTATTTTTTATATGACAGTCTCGGTTAGATTCACATTCCAGGCCAATGTGGAGATGTTTTACTGTATTTCTATTCAATGGATTGGCGTTATTTCTGTTCTGGTTCGGATGTGGAAAGTGAAAAATAGACATTATTAAAGAGCAGTTGCTGTATAAAAATATAGGCGCTGGTGCTAAAAACCGGGCAAGGGGAGAATGACAGCACGATTTAAATATCCCATTATATAATTATTGAAGACATGCGAGCCGCCGCGATAACAGTAACAGCAACAGCGTGAGCAAAAGTGTGGGAACCAAATCTGCATCCCTTGCAGCAAGAGCAAGGTGCAAAGAAGAAGAAGAAAGAAAAAAAAGGTTTAAAATTTACAATGTCCATTCGGCTTGCTTGCATGTTAAGCAGCGAGAAGTTGACAGTCCGAAGAGACCAACTGCACTGGAGGAATTGCAAATGGTTTTCCTCGCGGACTTGACTACAAATTGAGAGAGACGCGCCAACTAGAAGGGGGAATCGAGTTGGGTAGTTGAGGGGGGTGCCTGTGTGGTGGATGAAAAACTTTTCTAACGACCTTGACTCTCTGGTAAGGCCGAGCCACAATTCATCACTCAGTGGGAGGCATTTTTGCCATTGGTTCGCTGTTTTTTTCTTTTTTAGGCATGGGCCCTTTAGGTTAAGTCTGGTGTTTGGTTGTTGGATGTGTGTGTGTGGAGGATGCGTGGGAAGATCCCCTCCAACAGCGTGCTGTTCTCAAGGTTCCTTTTCCATTGCAATCAACAGATAAACAAAGGTCTCGTGAACTCCCTTCACCACCGAGAGGTTGATATTCCTTGTGGAATGACACGACAAATTTTTGCGCAAGAATCGCACAAATGTTAGGGGCTAAAACTTTTTGTTTTCGAATGGCTCTTATTGTTGTAGTTTCTGTATAATGGGGAGAGGAACCTGTTATTACGGGACTTGTCATTTCACCACAGAATGACTAATTTTGAAGAATAAGTACATAGCTGTGACAGCTCAGTATGTTGACTTTGCCTTCACGTGGAACAGGGATCTGCAACCTTTCAATGGTGGCGTGCCGAAATAATGTTGCGAATCACTCACCTTGCCAAAATGAGTCCTTTATTTTTAATAAACAACAAGCATCAAACAAATTTATTAAGCGTTTATCAAGTTTTTGCCTTTTTCGGGAAAATCACTCAAAACTCGCATAAATCGAATGCCGAATTACACAAAGATCGCATAAAACGAAACTATATATATTTTTAAATTGTTTTTTTTTTCTAATTATTGTTTTCTTTGTATGACTGTAAACTGTGTTGTCCCTCTTGTTCATTTCGAACGTTTCTCAATAAATAAATATAAAGTGTATTCTTAAAAAAACCATTTTTAATATAGGCCTACTTGTTAAAATATAACTTTTTCTTTGACTCTATGACGTTGTTTTGGAAGTTTGTCATGGCAATATAAACAAAATCAGATTATTATTTTTTTTGCTGAAAACTTGTTTCAATGAACTGATGTTCCAAATGTATTATGGGCTGAAGTATCATTAGGGAAACGAACCTAACTTAGGCACTTACGAATCGATTACCGTAATTAATTAATTAAGCACTTTGACATCCTTGATTTATGTGTACAGTATTCCTCATGTGCGATTTTGTGTACAAGGAAATAACTAGTAACGAAATAATCCAGCTTAGATTAATCGATCAACAAAACTCGGCGATCTCTTTGGTAGTTGGCCATAAGTAAGTTCACCTGGAGTCTGAAGTATGTCCATAATCGTCTTTTATACAGATGACTGTAGTGTAGAATAGGTTTTGTACAAGATAGTCAAGATTATATTCTACAAGGTTGGCAAAAGTTAATGGCTTTTTCGTTTTGTGTAATGGGTTTTAGTCGAGTTCTTTTGTCCAACATTAATTCCAGTTAATTGTGAAAAAGTTGGAGATGTAGCATGTCGAATTCATGAAGGGGGGAAGAATAAAAAATTACAGCACTTGAGGCTGTAATACCAAAGTTGGTCTTTTTTTCCTCGTTGTGTGTGTGTTTGCGAGTAATGAAGAGGGGAAAATTTGACAAGATCCTTTCATATTGTGGCTGTTTCGTCTCCTGTAATTGGGCGAGACAATGTACCAGAGGTCCTTTGTTGAACTTGTTTGTACCCTATTGGAGGACAACCGTTTTTAAATGAGAATTTTTCTATCTGGTCCTAGGTGATTTTTTGTTTCGTGTGTGTAACTTCTGTTTTTTAATTTAACAATTTTTCGTTGGTTTGTTTTTTTCGTTTCCTTTTTTCTTTTACCCTGTCTTTAAATTGCGTGTAATGATTAAGAAAAAATTCTTTTTTTTTATGTCGAGTTTCCTATTCTTTTCATTCACTTGTCCTGCTCAATAATCGGATCAAGGATAAAGCCTTATCTCCCCACTCTTTTAATTTTTTTTCTTCCATCTTCTTCAAAAAATTGGTCAAGAAATTTTCTTGCAAATGTTTGAGTAATATGTCCTCTGGGGGTAAATTACACAATGCCATAAAATGGGAAAAAATTTCTGAAAACCTCTAGTTTTCTTTAAAACTATATTTCCAATGTCAAGTTTGCCATTTCGCTCTAGAACGAATTTCATTTTTTTTATTCGATCATATAACTCGAATTGGAACTATCATTAGTAGGGTGTAGACGAGTCTAGCACAAGGACTGAAGTCCAATTTTGCAGGGATTGCCACCCAGTGTGCAGATGTAGTTCTTTGGGCGTTGGTTGCCTTTAACTTGAAGCGAAGGAAATGATTGAGTAGACAAAGTTCGTGACATCTTAATGGCCATTTCTTGCTAGTCCATTTTCGTCTTGAAGAATACTATTGTATCACTCGTTGATGATGATGACTGTGATCTTAGACGTTCAATCTTTTTTTCTCAGACTGGTAGGTAAGCATGCATTCCTAAGCAAAGGCAGTTTGATAAAAGAGTCTGCAATTCTTGTCCAGACTGATAAGCGTTTTCAAGAGTAGTTTGATACAACAGGAACTACATGCTAGATTGCCAGTTTTTTTTGTATAAACCATACTTTGGATTCATCATCTTTGCGATTGATGCCTATTTACCACGAGTTACAAAAGACTTGCAACTAAGACACTTAAAGACTTGCAAATGACAAAGTTTATATGAATTCTGTGTTGATTTTTATTTCACCATTGAAATTGTATGGTACATGTTGGATATTGTAGGAAGCTTCTATTTCTTAGAGATTTCTTGTCAAACAAAGAGTTCGGGCTGGTGTTTTGTTTTGTATTTTGGAATATCCGTGACTCATGGCAGCATTCCTTACAATGTTGTTAGACTTTGGCTAATTTATAATAACAATGTATTTTTTTTGTATAATTTTCTTATTAGGTCACCTAGCATAACTTTAGTGTGTTTCTGTATGTGACCATGGAGCACGTACTCGTGACTTTGGATAATGTTATCAGACTGGTGACTAAAGTATGCCAACCTTGAATAATAATTTTTGAATTTTCAAGTTTCTTTTATCTTTGGTAATATATTTGTTGGTTTCTTGGTGTATCGAAATAATGCAGAAGGTTGTTGTCTCGAGGAATTACTTAACTCTGTTTATTTACCATTTAAAGTAACTGGTGCCATGTAACCTGGGGTTCAGCACTAATTTATAGCTAAGAGGTCCTGGAGGCCCAAGGACACAAAATAGAATAGTCTAATTTTCTGTTGGTAACTCTCTCCCGCGCCTTAAGGAGCAGACACTGTCGTAAATCTTTGTCCTTCCAATTGTGAGATGAAAGGAGAATGAAAAGATTCATTTATTCATCCTAATATCACGAATTGGTTTCCCTCCCCAATCTTTTAGATTCATGAACGTCTCGTATCGTTCGTTGGACATCCCACAGTGCCGAGTAATTGACATGAGGTTTTTGTTCTCTTAAGGTGGTACCCGACTTCAATTGTCAGACCGGGACAGTATTTATCAGCGAGTTAGGGTGGATCGTCTCTAATCAGATCTTGAATACAAAATAGTACAGTATATACTTTTTTTTTGTTTAGTTTTGAAAAATAGTTGAAATCAGAATTTGTAATCTTTAAACGTGAAATGTCAGTTTTATGACTCGAGTTGTTTTTTTGCATGAAAATTCAGATTTTTGGTTTCTTTTATCTTAAAAAGAAAAGGCTGTTTTTGTCATGTTCGTGCATCTTTTTTAATAAGCTTAATTACTTTACGATAGATGAGTTTTGTAGTCTTCAGTCGTTTTTTTTTCTTTTTCTTTTGGTCGAATGGAGTTTGTTGTTTTGCAGTCTTTGACTTTTTTTGTAGAAAAATTCCGTGAACTCTGATCTTTTACAAGTGGAAAAATGGGTGTTGGCAAACGTTTTTGCTTAGTGGATAGGCTCTTGCTGAGTTCGGTATCTCCGTGATCAGCTAGCCGCACGAGCAACGTGAGCTTCTCAAGTGCAATTAGGAGCCCTTCATGCCTATTCTCACAAAAGGTCACTCACCATTTAGGTACCAACCACCACTAGTACTTAACTCGTCTGTTGCTATTATTTTTTTTTACTCTCTAAAGAAAGATCTTTCGTGTAAAGCGGGTACTTAAATATCGCAACAAAACATCCCAAACTACTTAGCACCTAACTTTGCTGAATGGATAGCTAGTTTCAGGATCTTCAAGGCAGTCTTTACACGTACTTTTCATCTTGTGTTTGATTGAAAGTCTGGAAGCTGAAGCTTAAATAAAAGTCTTTGCGAGTTGTGCAATGTAAGTTTGTGAGCATTAATGTGAACCGGGAGTAATTAAGAATGGTTTTAGGCACGATGCTAGACGTTGTTCTTCTTGGGTTAGTGTCAGTATACATTGGACTGTTTTTTAACTAGAGCTATATTATTCCGTGTGTGCCAGTTAGGTTTTAATGACCTGAATTTACACGAATACGTAATTTGATCCATTAGATTTTGGTATTCCCAAAGACCGCCGGTAGACATGACAGAATGGTTCTTGTACATTAATGTTACATACAAAATGAAGGTGCAAAACAATTTGAATTGACCCTCTAAAAATCCTGCAGAGATTTATTTTGGGACAAATATATTTGTTTTACATTTGCAGGGGATTATCATTTTTTGCGAGGTTTGTTGGGAACCTCGAAAATTGCATAGACAGGTTCAGTCGAAAAGGTGTTCACCTAATGGTCAAGCTGAGAATGGCACAGGTAAAATTCATTTCCATATCCATATTCATTATGAACATCCACATTCATTGTGGATATTCTATATCATATTCCTTAAGGACATCCATATACGTTGTGGATGTTCCATATCATATTCCTTATGGATATCCATGATGGATATTGAGATGGAAATGGATATCACCTATGCCATTTTGCGGTGCACCGACTTGACCATAAGGTGGTGACATCTTTTTGACTGACCCTGTATATCAAAATTTGTATGATGTAGCACTTGTGCATTGCCACAGGAAAACGCATAATAGAGAAATGTTTTACTTCGTCCGTAATGAGTATTTGGTGTGTTTTTTCTCTCGTCCCATATTAGAGGACTCGCGTCATTTGCATCACTCAACAACCTTTCTGTTTTCAATATAAGATTGAAATGGAGTCATTCCATAATTATTTAGTTAACTAGCAACAAACATACTGTATGACAACAGTGCACCAATTTTCCAATTTGATGTATAAGCTTTTGTGGCCTCCAAGAACTCATTGAAAGCTCGATACATTGGTCGTTTTAATGATCACTTTATTGAAACGCGTATACAAAGTGAAGGAATGTATAAAAGAATTTGAAGATCCTGTTACAAATTGGGATTTTTCACATCTTTGTTTTGATATGGAACAGTCCTTGTTGACCATTTGAAAGCTCCTCCCCTTTTTTAAAAAAAAGATAATGAACAGTATATCTCGGAAGATGACATGTGAACTACTAGCTTAGCCGGGTAATTTTCTCGTTAAACGAGGTTATAACTGGGTGAAGTGTTTTCTCCACTTCGGTGCCGAAGAAATTTTTAGGGAGGGGGTTCGGCTCTCCCCCATCTTTCCACATCATGGGGGATAGATAGGATGGGTGTTTTTCACCCATACCCAACGTTTTTCGGTTGAGCTCATGATGGAACAACAGCCAACATGGAGAATGACCTGTGAACAAGAAAAAAACGGTCTACCCGCTAATTAGGGATCGGATTCAACCTTTGCGCTCCATTTTCTTTCTTCAGCCATGGATTTTTATCTTACTTGAGGTTCCACCAAAGACGAAGAAGGTGGGTGTGGGTGCCAGAGTGGGCGTGGGTTTTGCGTGGTTTTGGCCAGTGCCTGATGGGCGTTGTTGGCACTGTCAAGGACTCGGGCTCTTGTCGGGCAATTACTCAGACTGGCTGGCGGTGGGAGAAGAAGAAGAAGACCGAAGGCCTAGTACGTAGTAAAAGTACCACCAATGTACTGGTGGCATCCACCATTGCATACCAAGTACTACATCCCTCCCCCTTGTTCGGGTATTGCTGCTAGTGTACAGCACAGGGGCCTTGCTCTTTTTCAAGGTGAAATGCCAAATGCTTCTTGTTGTATTTTTTTCGTCTTCAGGACTTTCATGCTTTTCTCCAACCTCCTCCTCCTCCTCCTCCTCCTCCCCATCATCTTTCATCTACAAAGAGTAACTATTGGAAATGAAAAGTTGCCTCGTTGGATGTGTGCAGTGTCGGTTTTTTATTTTTTTAATTCTTGCTATTTTTTGTTTGTGGCTATACAGGTTTTCATTGGACCTTTTTTTGTAATACCTACCGTAGTAGACTGGCTTTTATTTCTTATCAACGTTGTTTGCACCGTTGAGTAGGAACGTTAGTCGTCGGTTTGTTCAATTTTTTTTTTCTCTCGAAAGTGCTTTACTTGAGAATGTTTTTTATACCGGTCGTTGATTATTTTTAGATAAGGACTTTTATCAGTGGTAGCGTGTTTGTTCTACATTTGCATTTTAACATGCATTGAAAATTGTTGTTGTTTGATTCGCATGCGTTTGAATCTGATTAGTAGACATAATGGAGTATACCGGTATTCTCGTACGAGGGAAGTTCAAATTTGAACCGGATTATTATTATTATTTTATTTTTGGACGCAGGAACAGCTTTTTTATGCCAAGGAAACTGTGATTCAAAACTTGAAATCTTTATTATGAACTATATCATAAAATCAATGAAAATCACTTTATACGTACATGGTACATTCATAATGAAGGTTTAGGCTGCGGTTAACATGAAGTTCGAAAATTCAATGAAATTCCAGTGTTGTTAAAAAAAACCAACAAGAAATGAATCAATCTAAACCGTCATTTGAAAACTTACTGAAGATGGAAAAGTAATACCCCTAAACGTATTTTTGTCATTTTGTGAAAATATAAATACTGTATGGGCATTGTTGCTTCGTGACACAAAATCGCATAATGACGAATATTTTATCGCTTATAACGAGCATCTGAGAGGATTTCTCCGGTTGCATTTTAGAGAAACCGCATATCGGAAATCGGCATGATTTTTTGTGTACGTGATTGAAGGCCCTCGTGTAAAATGATGTTGAGTAACATTTTTACAATTTCGAGGAATACGCGTTTAAAGATTTGAACTTGCCTCGCTGTCTATGAACTACTTCACACTTCTTGCACTAATATCTTTAAACATATTGTTGTTTTGCACAAAATCATGTAGAAACGTGGAAGGTAGAATTGCACCTAACACATTCGAAAATGCTTCAAAAGCATTTTTGTCAAAAAATATTACTTAATACCTTTTCACACCAGCCTTCTCAATTAATACGTAATTTAATAGTTGATTGTGGGTGACAAATGACTGGCCCTTAGGACAGCCGATGCGCCCCTTAAACTACAGTGTACAGTATATCGGTACTTTAATAGTTGATATGCTTACGTAGTTATATGAAACATAGCTAACACATAGCGATGGTCGTTCGTTTATGGCTCGTGTGTCAAACCAGTGTGGAAAATTATCTGCTTGGATTTTTATTAATGTATTAGGGAAAAAAAAACTATCAGATCAGATTTTGCATTCGAAAGCAATAATAAAAAAAAAAAGGTTTCACGTGATGTGACTACGAGCATATGTCTGTGGCTTATTAAGGTCCAAAAAATCTTTGGCCTATGAAACAGACGACCGAAACTCAATCCCTGAGAAAAATATCGTAACAGCTGAAGACGAGCTGCTCGTTTCATTTTTCATCTTCATTTTTTTGTTGTTTGGATTTGTGTGTTCTATTCCCCTCGAGTCCATAGTGTCACTTGCACCCCTTCGACTGCCTGAATATTATTTATGACATTCAAGACAAGAAGCTACTACTACTACCTACTTGAAACCAACTGCTGGCTCGAGGACATGGTTTATAATACTGTACTTCCACTGCATCTTCTTCATCTTTCAAAAGAAAAATGTTGTGCATTCGTTCACTATTGGTCTATCAGTGTCGTATTTTTTTAGTCTTGCCAAAAGCCAGATGACACTGGTTGTCTTAGTGAGGACGTCTCTTCCATATTTCGTGCCATGTGCGATACATCTGGAACCAAAGTTGTATACAAACGGTTTCTTTTTAGTACTCACTAAACGCCCACGCAATGTGGTTGATGTGAGAACTACACATTAGGGGAGGTTGTTGTACAAGGTGTTTATGATTAAAAAACTATCACTATGTCGTAGTCCCTCTGTACACTAGGCTTACATTCCTGGAAAGTACCGCGATTACCAAAAAAAAAACAAAACACTATTAGAAAGGCTAACGCTAAGGATCAATATAAGTACAGTATACGTATAAGGGATTACGGGGAGGGGGACTGGTTTAATACGCCATATCGTTTGTTGCTTACATTTACTTGTGATACTTTCTGAACGTTTAGATGTCGTATTGGGTTAATCGAATGAATTTGTATAATAAAGTAATTTTCACTACCTGCGTTAACTACCACGTAGTACCGTACTGTAAGTTTATTTATTTTATTTCTTATTTGATAATTCTTGGGATCAAATACAATAGCGTTAATGGGTGAAAATACTGTATTTATGGAAAAAAGTAATACCATCTAGAAAAGTAAACGATAAATTAACAGTGGTGGAAATTCAAATATGTAGTATTCGATTTATGCGAATTTTGAGTAATTCTATTTTCGATTTCTGCAATTTTTTGATTAGATTTGTGCGATTTTTGTTATATTGGACGTATGCGGTTCTCACTTTATGCAATTTTAGGTCTATTGGACTATACTATACAGTACATAACGTTTGTAGATCTAGACGCCAATATACAGTACGTTCAATTCTCAGCTCACTCATAAGTGAAGCTAATATAAAGCGTATAAATTAGAAATGACACCCACTCAAAATCATAGGATAATGAAAGAAAATTACCAGAATCATCTAAATATGATTATAGTAAAAATGTAGTTAAAGAAAAAATCGCGGATAACAAAGGGTAAGTATACGGTACTGTATTTCGTTTGTTTGTATTTTAATCAATTCCTTTGAATCTGCTTCGTTGTCAACAAAATTTCATGAGAATTCTGGTATTGTGGAAGGTTTTTTTTTTAAATACACATTTTTTTCTCTATCATTTCATCTACCCTTTACATGACAGCATGTTTGCGCGGTGCCTTGCATGTCACCTGTTGATGTTTTCACCAAGAGAGTTTTGCAACCTGATTATTATGACGGTTTTTCATTGAAATTGTTTTGATTTTTTTTTTCGATTTGTTTTTTCTTTAACGATTTTTCTTCCTGTCGAGATTGAACAAAAAACAAAATTCAGTTCAGCTCGAGGAAAAGAAAAACGAGCGTCCTAATTTTTAATGTATTCATCATTTGGAATGTCATGCGCAAGTGTATTTCATGTCGTGCCAACTTAATGAACTATGCCATACCGAACCAAGGATAATACGTTTTATATATACATTTTTTTTTTTGTTGGTATAATTTAATTTTTTGTTGATGTTTTGGTTGAAAAGAGATTTCCGAAAAACAACACAAATTTACAGTTTTCCATATTTTTATATATTTTTTTTTAATAATAATAAACAAAAAATTAGAAAAGAACCTTCAACTTAAGATTTATAGTTTTGTGGCAAAAGCCAGGGAGGTGAGTAGTCTTAAAACTTTTTCTTGTTTTATATTTATTTTCTTCAATTAAATGTCTCGCCTCGAGCGTTTTCTTTGGGTTTGTTTTCACTCCGTCGCATAAAAGGGAAGCAGTGGGTTTTATGCTACTACTACTTAGTCTACGCTACTACTACTGGCTCTTTTCTTTTATCTCGCTCTTTTTTTTCAACATTGGGTTCTGTCTCTCTCTCTCTCTCTCTCGCTTTTCTTTAGGCCGTTTGTTATATAGTGGAACCTTTTTTTTTATTGGTGTCCTGTTCACCACCGATTCCCATGAAGACGGAGGTGATTTAAAGGGAAGCTTGAACATTTTTACCCCCCTCTTCTTCATCACCCTCCGTCTCATATCATAAACCCCTTTTTTTTGTGAGGGTTGTCCCCCTCCAGTGCTCGAGGTTTCCCATGCTCCAGTGCGAGTTGAGGGTCAAATTTGGCAGGAGTTGGCATCGCGTCGAGCAATATGGAGCTACCTTGTCCCCTGTGGGTCAACGCGCCAGATTTAACTATAGGCTTCTTTAGTATAGGGAACCACTGTTACTGCTGCTGCAGCCAGTGTGTGTAGTGGGCATGTTGGGAGGGGAGACGTTGGGGGTAGTATAGGGAGATGTTAGTGGTGTATATCGTCGCACGCTTTCTCACAGGGAATTAATACGCTGTTTAATAAGCTAATTCGATGAAGTGTGTATGAAGTACGACAACCTAACTCCGTGTGGAGAGGAACATACCAACTGTTATAATTTCTCACGATATAGTTTCGTACTCTCTATGTATGGACTTATTTTTTTAATAGGCTATGACTATGTTTAAAAATCTGTTCACAGGAGTTGATTAAAGGACGCTGTTGGCTCTTATTGTCGTGTTGTTTGGTTTCAGTTGATCTTTTTTAATTTGTATAGGTAAAAAAAGTGTAATGGATATGTGCTACATTTTTCAATGACTATTGTCACGCAAAGACTTAAACTGTTTTCTAATGGCTATTTTTCCCTCCCAAAAAGTCACACTTTTGAGAATTCGGAATCAAAAGTTGATTTTGATTTACAGGTTATTGATTTGATATTCAATTAAAAATGGGTTGTGGAATAAGTATTAATCTTTAGGAATCAATAGCAATTAGGCTAATTGTATCACTATGGTGGGGGAAAAAAGGACTCGTTCAAAATAGGTTAGAACTTTGATTTGATACCGTATTTTTTTATTTAATAACCAACTTCGTATTCTACTTAATATAATGTTGTTCATTATAAACAGTTACGATTAATTAAAGTTTGTAATCTTTGGTTTACAATATCTGCGATAAACATTTTAAAATTGAACGTTTTCAACTTATTTGTAATGTAATGTAATGTACTGTACTGTACTGTACTGTGACGATTGTTTCAAATTAAGTAGGCAACAGGTAATTTTGCACGTGATCATTGTTCAAAACAAGTATACAACAGGTGAATTTTCGCGTGAACATTGTTTGCTAAGTAACATGTTATTTTGCACGTGATCACTGTTGGATGTTTTTGTACATGACCATTGTTTGAATCGTGTGTTTTTGTACGTGACCATTGCTTGAATCAGGTGTTTTTGTACATGACCATTGTTTAAATCAGATGTTTTTGTATATGACCATTGTTTGAAGTGAAAAAATGGGCCACAAAACTAATGACAGTTACAGAATCATGTGGAATGATAGTTATGTCGTTAGATTCCAACGAAAGTGATTTTCGAAAGTATTACATACAATCCAATACACAATGGAAACTAAGCCAATTTATTTTTTGCAACAAAATATCTCCTGAAAGAATGTATATTGCCAGCAGGCTCGTGATTTTTACAGTCAGTCTTTAGTTATAGACATTGCTATAAAAACATTTTTCACCTTGTATTTCCAACTTACTGTATTATTATTTTTTTACTCTTATATTCAACTGCCATTTTTTTAACAAAAAAATTCACTGCTATTTTTTGTTGTCAATTTTAAGAGGGGTAATTTTTTTTCTTGTAATCAGATACACGTTATCTGTTTTTTTTTTCTCTTTACATTGACTTTCACCCTGCGGTCAATCAGTTTTTCTTTGACTTTGATGCATCAAGAGATGGTTTTTCTCAAAACACCCTAACTTTTTTTCCTTTCACTATTTCATCCAACATCATGTGTTTCTCAGATGTTTTTGAGTCTCTTTCACCCCCCCCCCCCAAAAAAAAATGAGGGACAAGTTTTGCAATGAGAGACATTCCTATCGAAATGTCTAGTAATCTTTCCCTTTTTTTTTGGAGGGAGGTACTTTTCGTGTTGTGAGGCTTAGCATTTATTACTTCCAGTCCAGTGAAAGTAGACAGTATTGGTGTCATCTAACACGCCAACTGTGCCTCATTAGTAAAAACTAGGGTCAGTGTTTTGCGACCGAAAGACATTGCCAACCTATCACAACTAAATGATTTAATGGTTTATGGGCCAACAGTTGGAACCAGGGGACAACGTTACAGACAATGTCGCCTTTAGTCGTTCGACTAATTGAAGAACTTCTTAGAATTTTTGCTGGAATTGCGAAATATTTTAGTTTAGGGGGAGGTGATCGAAAAAGAAAAATTGAGTCATCGAAAAAAAGTATTGATTGATGATGAATAGGACTTCATATATAGAAATAATATATAGTTGTTGCTAGGTACGTACTCCACGTTTCGGGATAAGATTTACTCGTTAGGGGATGGAACCAAGTTGTAAATTAATGTCGGTAGGTTTTCTTATTTTATTAAATCAAGTCAGCAATCGACACTAGGAGATTGTAATTGATTGCCGTTGAACTGTAAGAAAAGGTTAAGAAGGCGGTTATTATTTTTTTGTTGTTGTTGTAGTTTTTAATATGGATTTATATCGTAGTGAAAGAAGAGTCATCGTTGCGTAACCAAAAGTCGTATATTTTAAAAGAATGGCATTTGAAATTGTAATAAAACTAAGAAATCTTTGGCGTGATTTTCGGATTTCTATTGTTCGAAGTTATCATAATTGTTTTTATTTTCAGCGAGACAAAAGGCTTTCTTTGTTGTTCTTGTTTTTTGCTGTCATTTTTCGAGGGAATATAAAAATTGAAATGATCGTTTCGATATGAAAAGTTGTCAAGAAATTGGGGTAGTTGATGGATTTAGATATCGTTTCAACATCCTGTTTCTTGATATAACCGGAAGTTTTATTAGTTAATTGCATAATCACCACCAGTGATGAAAGTTTTGTACATATGTGGTCTGTGAAATTGTTTTGTCATACGGTAATAACCCGCTTTTATGCTTCGATAATTCGGTGCTTTCCAGTTATATTCCATTGGTACTTTCATATAGGTTGGAAGCCGCTTGTGGCGCTGGCTGGTGGATGCATGTGTGATCGTTGTGGTGAAAACGAACTTTGGGTTAATGATGTAATGACACCACTAGGTTACATAAGTTCGTTTCAACTTGAGCGTTTGTCTGGTCTTCAGCTTGGGATTCACCTAACCTAGTGGCCTGTCATCATAAACCCAAAGTTCATTTCCATATTCTTATTAGCTTCACTTGTGACGAGTGAGTGAGTTGAATCTCTAAATACAAAAATAAGACTCGATGGATTTTGATGAATGAGGTGTCTGTAGATTCGTTTTAGTTGATCGAGTGACACTGGCTATATGGCGTCAACGAAAAACCAATATGGCGGACGTTACATGCAATATATCCATTATTCTTTAGACCTTCCTACAGGCCAAATGGCTCGATGGATTTTGATGTCCATGGATTGGATCCGTCTAAGTCTTACGAGTTTTACAGTCTATTGCAGTCCATATAAACTGCTGGAATGCACTACCAATATCGATTCGAAAAATTAATTATTCATGTAGTGATTTCAAGTGCCTTCAAATCTGCATACATTTTAAAAAACAACTTTATAAACATGTTTTACATTGTTGATTGTTTAATTTGTAATTGCTTCATTTGTTTTCTTTTTTTGTACATATAAATTGTATTTTGTCCTTACAGGACGTTAGATTTAAAAATAAAATAAAATAAATAAATATGCTGTTAATTAAAAACTAATATGTCGGACGCTATATGCCAGTATATAAAAAGTATGCTTAAAAAGCATTTTTAATGTACTTGTTATCACAATGATCGCACTAGTTCCACAAACGGCTTATCACTTATAAGAAAAGTACCATTTTATTATTTTGGGCGCTTGTTCCACTCAGTTTTTGGCAGTTTTTCGGCGACAGTGAAAAATTTGGTATTTCGTATTTCGTTTTCATACATCCATTTAAAATGTTTGTTCGAATCGCAGTCTATACAAATGTGGCTTTAGGCATTTTAATTTTGTGTCAGAAAAATCTCGGAGAAATCTTTGCTTTTATCTTGTTTCGTTGAACCCACCCAATAGGAATTTTTTCTTTCTCATTCGATTGCATGATGCCTTTATTTTATTTTTTTTAAAATAAAAAGTCTATCTTTTGTCAATTCCGAATTACAAAATTTCCAGAAAAAAATAAGTTTCCTGTAAAATTATTGGCTTTCAATGTCATTTATTTTTTGCTTTATAATTTCGTGTTTCCTGACGAGTTGTGGTAGTAGGCTTATCTTTCGTTTCACCAAAAGTCGTTCCTTTGTCAAAGTGGAGTTCTAAAAAAAATCAACTTTTTGGAAGTTTTTTTTTTACCCCTAGAGGGATTCGAAAATCGTCTTCCTGGTTACTGGGAACGTCAACTTTTTTTTTTTGATAGTACACTTTCTTCTGTATTTGGATAATGTAAGCATTTTGTATCAAAAACTGGTCAGAGCCCCTTTGCGTGCAAACAAGTTGTATTTTACAAATCTTGTCACCCCTCAACGAAACCACCAAAACTGATCTGCTCATTTAGTTACTTTGCCACACCAGTAGATATGAATATAAATATATTTATATAAAACTATTTTTTTTATAATCATTGATATGGACGTTGCGTGCAGGACTTTCCATAAGTTCTATACGCGAAATGTGTTAACGTTAATTTCCAATCTGAGATGGCGTGAATTATATGTGTCATGCATGCCAATAACCTATCGTAATAAGTTATTGAAATGGTTTACGCTGTAAAAATATACAAGGTAAGGTGTAACATGCTTCTGGGCGTTGAATTAATCTGCATTTTGTTTTCATAATACGGAAATGGCAGAAATGCCACTCTAAAAACAAAAACAGTCCGCTGGCAAATACCGTAGGCTAGACAAAAATTAATAATTTGCAAGTAGGTACGATACTGTAGTCTTCTAAGATTACGTTTTGTGAAGAAAAAACGTATCTATTTCATAAAACCGATACTTCACCGGACAATTCCAGTGTGACGAGGTCTAGAAAGAGACCATAGTCTATAACTTAGGCCCAACAATATTTCAGTAACTTATTAACTTGGAATATAAGTATATAACCTATTGCCGTGAAGGAATACATGAAAACAATTAGGGTAGGCATATTGGTTTTTGATTTGTTATTAATGAACTATATGTCCATTATTGGTACTCTAAATATGTTTATTACTGGAGAAAACGCACGTATTTACAGATACAACTCAATGTCGAAAAATTAATTTTTATATGACATTAGCTTTGGAATTCATCACTAAGTTGTATTCTTACAATGAATGGGCGTTATATTATAACATGTCCATTACTGGTGCAACTACCCTACATACACTATAGAATGAAAACAGCAGGCTGATGATGCATTCAACCACGTGTGAATTACTGCACAGAATCGCGCAATAGACAACATGTGATGTGATGTATCACATACTCGCATATATTGAATATTTTGTAGGATTTTCTCACTTCGCATAATATGAAAATCTCATGTACCAAATTCGCTTATATCGAGTATTGTCTGGTGTGCATTTATATAGTATTGTCTCTTGTGTTTCTACGTAGACGACTGGTGATAAATCGTGGTGACAAATATGTGATAAATCGTGGAATTTAGTAAATCCTAAACTTTGAAAGATTTAAGGTTCTATATCATGTTAAGAAGCTAGTTAGTATCACCTCCTCCCCCCTGGATTGTTTATTCTAGACTGGGGCGAAATAGCCAAACGACCACTCCTCGCAGTAGCCAAGGTCTACAAAGGCCTGTAATAATCGGACACGTCAAGTGGTAGTTGGATATGTGTCATTGAAGGCGGTCACTTCAGAGTATCGAGAAACGAAGACCGAAGACAGATTTTGGTGGATAAAGGTATACAAAGTGAACATATACAATTACCAACCTATAGGTTAATGTCTTTATGACACCTGTGAGAGAGAGAAAAAATTTTGGCTACCTGCATTTTAGTATTTTTCCCCTTCTTTCTACTAGTCTTCCCCTGTGTGGTTAGAACAGTTTTACAACCCATCTTCTGTTTTTTTTGGAGGGGAGGGAGGAAATTATCCATAAAGGTCATCAGAGTAAACGACTCGCAATAAGCCAACCGCCCAATTACATGCACTCTATAGACACAAAAAGGGGTCGTAGAAGAAGAAATCCCAACAAAACGCCCTAAAGAAAGAAGTAAACAAGACGCCCGAAGGATACAAAACACGTGGGTTATTTCGGCAGCAGTATTTTTTTTTACACCCTATATAGTATAAGTTTTATAATACGCTTATAACAGTGACTTTTGGACTACGCCTCGAAATAAAGATCCAATAGAATCGATAGAAAAATTTACTACTACCTACCGGTACGCGTTGTGTGATCACTTTACAACACGAAATATGGCCAATAACCGCACCTTACTGGAAAAAAAATACTATTACTATATAAACCCATGTACGATACTATATAACTACTATATAAACCTATATACAAGACGGTCGTACAGGTGTTCTTAGTTCACTAGAAAAATTTACTACTGCTCTTTGTGCCAATTTTAACACGAAATATGGACAATAACCGCACTTTACTGGAAAAATACTATGCAGTCTACAACTGTATCAACCTATATACTATATAACTGCACTATATAAACTTAATTATACAAAATAGTCTTGCAGCTGTTCTTAGTTTACAAAGATATACCGAGACTGACTATTTGATAAAGTGTCATAAACGTGATTCGCAGGCTTATTTAGAGTGTTTTGTACAGATTGTGTTGTCAGCACCAATACTCTGGATAGATCCTTTGTTTTATTACACTCTTTATATTAGCTTCACTTGTGAGTGAATTGTGAGTTTGTCAGCAATCGAGCTGGGATTGAACGTATACTGCCATCTACAGTCATTTATGAAAATATACTGTATAGTACTATAAGTCTATCCAATGTTCCAAAAAACGCATAAAACGAGAACCGCATAAATGCTTCGTATAAATCAAAAACCGCAGTCCAATGAAAAGAAAATCGCATATATGAATAAATCGAAACTTGCAAAAATGAATTACCGGTACTCAAATTTCACATAAATAAATTATCATCGAATTACTCAACGATCACATAAATTTAAAGGCGCATATATCGAAACATGCAAAACTCAAAATTGGATTCTTTGCATTATGTATGTACATACAGTATGTATATCTGTATATGACACAGTACCGGTATATAAGCTTACAAAGCATTTTTAATGTACAGTACAGGTTCTTGTTATGTTTCAGATAATGTACAAGATACTAACTGCATTACTGTATCTTAGATACAGTATGTACAGGCATTGCATGCAGTGCCTAGTTTCTTTTGGCAAAGTATGAAATAACATCGTGTGTAGAACTGTTTAGGTTAGGTAGTTCATGTAGGTTTGTTAATATTTTCTCTATTTTTAAATTTAAGCTAATTTCATACGTTGCATAGACAAGGTTTGGCATTGTAGACATTTAGACAATATAC
Source organism: Cryptops parisi (assembly GCA_034695005.1). Classification (NCBI taxonomy): domain Eukaryota; kingdom Metazoa; phylum Arthropoda; class Chilopoda; order Scolopendromorpha; family Cryptopidae; genus Cryptops; species Cryptops parisi. The sequence goes on along the minus strand of JAQIWH010001320.1, from coordinate 13,359 downwards.
ATTGCTCGTAACATTGTCTACCGTGAACATTTAACATTGTTGTGTTCTGGTTACAAATGAATTTGATGTTAACCGTGTTAAATCATTAATTAGCAGTTTGAACGTCCCAGATACAGCGACAAGTTAACTCCCCTTCTATTGTGTTTTCTATTTGTAAGCATTCCAAGTATCGACCTACAAAGTTGTAGTAGAATAAATGAATTTAGCTATTGTACACGGAGTACTTAAGAACCCGTAAGTAGAAGTAGGATATTAATTTAATATAATCAAAACAAAACAAAACACTGTGTTTGTGTATTTTTATTATTTATTTTTTATATTTCTTAAGATGGCACGAATTGCATCGTTCTTTCCCAAACGTTGGAGTGGTAGTTGCAAATCAACCAGTTTGGTTTTTTTGTCTGTAAGTTGAACACAAATTTATCACCGGCACCGAGCTGTAAATAATTACAGTTCGCAAGCGCACTTAAACTAAATCACTCACGAATTTAATTATCACGTTACATGAAACGCTTGAAATAATTGACTATTGATTCAGTTGGTGTTTGTATCATCGAGGGACAATTTGAACTTTAGTTCCGCGACTTTTTGATTAAGAAAGGCACAACTAGCTTAATGTAATTGAAAATATAATAGTAGTAAAAGAAGTCCTCGACTTTATGCGAATGCCTTATATGACATACAACGAGAGGAATCTGAAAATTTTGAACATGGAACTCTCTCGAGCTGAAAAATGTCTACTCTTGTTTTGTTTTTCCATTTTTATGGGAATTTCGATATATGCGATTTGTGATTTATACCCAGTTCATTTCATTCAGCCGGACGTAACTCTCGCACAAATCAAGAACTACCTGTTTGTTTAATATATCAGAATCGCATGTTGTGTATTGTTTTATGATGTGACGTCACAGGTGGTTGATGTCACGCTCTTTATGCATGACTTGACGCACGATTTTCGACTTGACAAGTGGTTTTCTTTTCCACTTGTGACAAACATGGAAGTGTGGGTAAACTTGTGGTTACTTTTTTCATAATATATTTTTTTCATCTTCAAAGTTTTCGGAAAGCAATTTGTCAAGTGTTTCTCAATTCACTGCACAAATTAACTCGACTAGACATTAAGCTCGATGGTAATGGTTGTGGAAAAAAATGGTTTAGATTTCTGTTTTTTTCGTTTGGGTGGATTAACTTGAGAGTTCGAACGAGTTCTATGTTCCTTTAGGAATTATTATTTTTTTTTTAGCTGTTAACTTTATAGATACTGAAGACTTGAAAAGCTATATATGGTAATGTCTTAGGGGAGTTTCTCGTATGTTATTTCACCAACAAGCTCGTTGCAGACGCTAAAATTGCGCTTTTATGAAATTTTGTGCCATGGGTGTACAAGCGAATAAGCGATTTATTCTCTGCAAATTTATCCTTTGTGGAAATTTGGGTATGCTATTTTCTGTTTGTGCGGAAAGTGACTCAGATCGAGGACTTTCTGTATACAGGTAGAGTCTCTCTAGTCCGACACCTCACCAGTTCGACACGTCTAGTAATCCGACACTCGGCAGGTGGCAGGTCGGTACATGCAACTGTCCAGCAAAAAAAATTAAACAAAGAATTCACGAGTTTTGTGTGCAGTGCTATAATATTGAAAAGATGGACTTAAAAACTAACTGTTGTACATGGCTTTTGGTACTTTGTGCAGTACCCTGTATTGTGTGATTAGTTTTTCTAAATTGGTGACTTAATTAATAAACAACGATTTGTTCCCAAAATTCAGTAATCCGACATTTTGCTCTAATCCGACACTTACTGGTCCGATTTACGTCGGATTACAGAGACTATACTGTATCAAGTTTACTTGAAATGTCAGTCAATTGTGCATTACAGCACAAAAACTACAAAAAATAGCAGAAATCATGGTGCATATAAAAACAGAAGATATTAGGCAAAAGTCGTATAACTTTCGATTTTTATGCTAGGTTTCGTAGAAGCAAACCATCGTATAAATCGAGGACCCTCTTGTATTATCGATTTCACCAAAATGTAAATCGATTTGATTTCACTCAAGATTTTAACCACATTCTTCGAATTTACTATTGTGTTAAAAACTTTCTCTCTTTTGAGTTAAATTTTGCAGTCTTTATTTGTATTCGGAAAAACAAAACAAAACGCAATTCGAACAAAACATTGCAGAAGTTTTCATTTTCCTTCTAATTTTTTTTTCTTCTGCTTCTTCTTCTTCTTTACAAGCCCTCGTTGGAAAAGGAATTTGTTGTTTTCTTTTGGAATTACCTGGCTTGCTGATTCGAGCAATGCGGACCTTAATGAAAGGCAAGGGAGCCGCTGTGGGAGGGAACAATGCTAAGGATCACATGAGAACAGCACCTTAAACTCCTGTGAATCACGTGCCAACATTCATTCATTGATGACCGAGGAGACAGAAAGTCTTCAGTTGGGGTGTCCTTGGCAGAGGGGGGGTTAGATTGATGGTCTTTCTTGTCTACCTGTTGAAAAATTACAACCATTCGGACGTTGCACCCAAATTTAGCCGGAGCACTGCACTGTTTGGTGTATAAGAAGATGGAACGTTACTATCACCGTACACAGCCGTAGTGGTACTGTTGTCAAAGTAATGTTGACATTCTTGAAGTTTTTATTTTGGTAATATAATGTAGTGCTATGCGATTCTGGTATGCAGTAACAAAAGTGGTGAAAACTAAAGAGATGAACGTTTTTGGGTGTGTTTTTTTTTCTTATTCTTGTTTTTTCTTGTATGTAAGAGCGAATTTTCTTAAAAGCAGTGATTGTTTTGTCTCGTTGTTGAAGAATTTCAGAGAAAAACGCCAAAAAGAGGCATTCCTGTATTATAAGGGAGAAAAAAAATGGGGCTTGTCTCTTGAATTTTAAATTGAATTTGAAACTGCTATTTTTCTTTTCTTTTCGCAAACAAATCGCATCATCAACATCAATCCCTCTTTTCATCCCTTATTATAATCCTAAGAGAAAACGTGCTATACATTTCTAATGGACCACTGAAACAAAAGCTGACTCTTCTATTTTTTTTCTCTTTGTTTTAAAATCCTGTTCTTAGTAACCTAATGATACCCTATGGAAAAATAATACACGTTATTATGGTCGTGGGTTCGATCTCACTTGACGTTTTCGATTTGCATTATATCCTGTTTTTAACTCGGGGTTGTATAAAAAAAAGATTGTCTTTCGATGAACGTTCACTTGTGTATAAATAAAGGCTCGTTATATTCTTTATATAAAGCTCGTTTTACGTGAGAGTGTACTATGGGTACTGCACGGTACCATAGTCTGCAAATGGTATTTGTGTCCAAACTATGTACATTAACCACATTGTTCTTTTGGTTTGCAGTTTGTTACTTTTACTTGTTTATTCCATCTGGAGTGAAAAAGTTTAAAATAAAAAATGGTGTGTTATAGATGTGGTCTGCCGCGATAAAAATCTTGAATGAACCTCAACATTCGCGAATTTCAACACTCACTATGGGTTCTTGTATTCGCGATTCACCAAATTCTGCAACCCTGGAGATGCGATCGTTTCCAGAAAGAAGCGAAATTTAAACCGGGGGTGGGGGCGCTGTTTTTCCACATTTTTTGATCGTTTGAGTTTTTGTTTTATTCATTTTTATTAGCATTGTGATAGTTACGTTATGCAAGAATTTAGGTTAGGTTTAAATTTAGGTTTATTATTATTATTATTATTTTTTAAGACAAAATGCTATCTAAGCTACACTAACCTACAGTTTTATACAAGTTTTATTCATACTTTACCAAAAGAAGCTAGGCGTTCTATAAAAGTATATTCAATACTAGACTATACAGTACTAACTACTGGATTATACAGAATATAGATAACAATAAACGTTGGATTTCCACCAGCTCAACCACAACTCAAAGACTCACAAACTAACACAAGTGAAGCTATTATAAAGAGTATACGTGTACAATGTTTATGTAAGATAATTTGATACTAAAAGATGTAAAGAAAGAAATCGCGTAAAATCGAATCTGTAGGAATCGTAAAACGGGGATTATATTACTGTATATAAAAAAAAATAATTAAATTTTGTAAATTTTTGTTTCAAACTTCCGTAACACTGGCATAGAATGTTTAACAGCGAGTTTCAATGGAATACACCAGTTCGTATGTCCATTAGGTTTGTTAATTTTTTGCGACCCAAGAGGGATCAAAATAAGTATACAAAGAAATAAAGGACAATGCAAAGTCATAATGAAAAATATAATGTTCAAAATATTTCCCCCTTATATTTGTAGTTAATTTCCATATCTCTTAATAACAACGTCAGCATTCTTATAGTTGTTAGATAGACTAGTGATATCTGGATCTACTATAGTTTTTGTTTACGCGCAGAGGACAGTTATTTCACATGTCTTTATGTCCACTACTACGACATGTGGTGCACTCGACTATCTAGGGTTCCTATTTTTTTTCCCGGTTTCGAACCGTGTCCAACTTTTCTCACTGTTCTTACTACGATCTACTCTATTTTTTTTGGTCTTGTTACTGTTGTGTGTGTCCTCCAACACTTGACGGTTGATTGCGTGGTTTCCCGTGGGAGTTGATGGGAGTGATCCGCCCTCGCTTTTTCACAGCCTCCTCCTTTTTGCACTGTCTCCATAGCACCAAACAACACTGAAGCGCCTTGTAAAGGAGTATAACGCTTGATCGAAGGAGAAACATAAATCACTTGGGGGTGTGTGGGGGGGTTAAAATCACCAACAAAACACAATTGCCCACTCACACTTGTTCACGCCGAAATGACCTAGCTCACACTTTGTCATACCCCGTTAGCCATCAAAGTTAATCTACACGACGACGATGATTTGAAATTTTAGATTCACGTGGGTTGGGTCCTACGTTTGTCATGTTGTCAAATTTTAAAATGCTAATTTTCTATTTTATTCTTTAAAAAAAAATGATACTTTATTTTTTTTTTGTGAACAACTTCGTATAAGAAAACGACGATGTTGGAATGTCCATCCTGTTGAGAATGAATGACAACACACGATCATCATTTTGAACGAGGAAAATGTTAGGTTAATAGAATGGAAGACACTTATATATTTTTTTATATTTATTTAAAAAAAAAAAAATTAAAAAGGCTAGTATTATTCATAAGAGGTCATCGGACTATGAAATAAGTTGATCTATTACCATAATGCTATTTGAGATGAGAGAGAGAGAGAGGAAAAAAATTCACGTGAAGATGGTTTGTTCATCTTAATAATCTATTGCAACCATTAGGACGAGTTTTCGTGGTAATGGAGTCAATCGTGTCTATATATGGAAAAGAAAAATCGTTTTGTTTTTACAGTTAGATTTTACATCAGCCGAGCATTTGTAAACATAGTTCAACTTAGAAATGGTCTGTTTAAACGCCAAGAAACAAGAAGTTTAAAGACGGTGTATTTCAACTCTGTTTTAGTGAATTATTCAACTATGTCGACCCTGTTTTACATATGGTGAGACTTGACTTTTGGTGAAATTGTTTTTATGGAGGTTTTACTACTTTTGATAACAAAAAAAAAGTATGCGACTGTTTTGTATTCAGACTGTAACGCAAATGTCATATGGAAGAGGATGTAAAAGTCAATGGGAAAGAATTGTATTTTGAAAAAAACGAATTTTCAAGTATGTTGCATATGTATGGCACCACTAAATGACCACTGAGGACGTGTACTAGATGGACAATTAGTTGTTGTTTTTTTTTAGATTTTAGGCATTTTAGATGCGGTTATTTAAATTCACTTTTCATGTTTTGGGTACATCTATTGAAGATTTCGAACAACCAGTGCTAAATGAAGAGAATGTGACGGATCCTATTTTCAATTTTCTTTTTGATTCCGTTCTTGTAGTTTCACCTTAAGCAAAATGAACTGTAGTTTGCGAGAAAATGCAATTAAGTGTATTAGGAATTCTTTTAATTAGCTTCACTCGTGAATAAGTGAGTTGTGAGTTTCTACATAAAAAACAAGACTACTCGATGGAGTTTCATGAATGCGGTGTCTATGGATTCGGCTTCAATCTATCGAGTGACTTTATATGGTGTCAATAAAAAACCAATATGGCGGACGCTACATCCCATATATCCATTATTCTTCAGACCATCTTACAGGCTAAATGGCTCGATGGATTTTGATGAATGAGGTGTCCATGAATCCGTCTTAATCTCACGAGTGTTACACTGCCTACATGCTGTTAATTAAAATTCAATATGGCGGAGATGTTGCGTTCTTATGCTAGAAAAGCATTTTCATTGTACATGTAGCCTACTTGTTTAATACGTAATTGTTTTGTATTCAGAAGCAGAATGTAACACTAATTCCATACGCCAAGAAAGTCATTGGATTGTATTTTTTTTTAGAATACAATTCTTAAAAAACATAATTCGCAGGTATGTTATAAGTATGGCATTAATAAACGACCATTGTTGGACGTGCACTACAAGTAGATGGACGATTAGTTTTTAGATGTTCAGCAGGCATCTTAGACGCATGTATTTTAAACCTCCACTTTTTATGTCATTTCGAAAAATCCGTGCCAAATGAAGAGAATGTGACGAATCCTATTTTAATTTTTCTGCTTTTATTCTAGTAGAAAAATAAAAATTACGCCGTCTTAAGTGAAATGAACTGTAGTCGCCAACAAGATATTAGCTGTGTTATGACTTCTGTTTTTAAAATACTGTTTTGTATTCAGAGTGTAACACGAATTCTATATGACAAGAAAGTCAATGGAAAATAATTATATTTTTGTAAAAAAAAGAGAATATAATTTGTAGGTATGTTGCATATGTATAACATTACTAAATGGCCATTGAGGACGTGTACCAGATGGACAAGTAGTTTGTTTAGATATTTAGTTATTTTAGACGCGTTTATTCAACTTCACTTTTGTTGTTTTGGGGTGCATCTTTTGAAGATTTCAGAAAAACTACTGCTAAATGAATGGACTCTGTTGAACCTTGTTTTTGATTTTCTTTTCGATGAACTTTCTGGTAATTGCGTTCTTAAGTGAAATTTTCTGTACGTAGCATCAAGAAGATGCATTTGAAGTGTATTAGGATGAGGGAAAAAAACTTAATTCGTTGGGATTAAGTTTTTTTTTCTTTCAATAGTTTGTTGTTCGATCTGATAAAAATCATCGTTGAGTGGTTATTGATAGAAAGTGAGAGGAGCGTTGGTTGGTATTTTTTCCTTTGCAAAAGCGAGTTTTGAAAGGCCGATGATGAATCGGTTTTGGCGTCGAACGTGGTGGAAAGTTGTAATTAATTAATCATTCATTCACTCGGTCGCAGAGTGTGTGTGTGTGATGCAGGAGGCCTCTTGTATAAGTATAAATGGACATAATCAGAGGGTTTTGTTCGTTTTCGACAATGGAACCCATATACAGGGTGAGCGTGTAGGTCACGTAGGAAACACTTAAATCAAACGTTGTCACCCTTTTTTTCTTGTTTCTTTTACAAGAGTGGGCACAATAAAGCCTAATCCTCGCCTTGACCTCACGTCTTTTTGACATCAGTCTTGTTGTTTTGGTCATGAATTGAGTCAAAGTTCGTTGTAAAAATCTCCCGACAACGTAACCAAAGTTGAAGACAGGTGCCAAAGGGGACATTGCTGTGGTTAGGTTTCAGTGATTAGACTCCAGTTGTGAACAGATAGGGTGTTTCTAAATATTGAAAAAATACGAATGTATAAGAACGTTAATTACATAACAAATCCGGAAATCATATAATGATTGAGTTATTGCAAGATAGAAGATATCTCTTAAAAGTGCAAGATTAAGACGAATTAAGTTTTCTGTTTCAGCGAAAATACACGCAAGCCTATGTGTATAAATTTAAGGGCCTTTTGTAAAAAAAAATGTTTTAGAAGAATTTTCGAGTTTGTTAGGTACAATTAATCTTCCTCACGCATAATTTTATGCAAAACAACTATATCTGCAAAGATATTAGTGCAAGAAGTATGAAGTGGCCCATAGACAGCAAGGTAAGTTCAGATCTTTAAACGCGTTTTTCTCGAAATTGTAAAAATGTCGTCCTTTTACACCAGGTCCTTCAATTGTGTTTAAGTTTCACACGAATTTTACTGTTTTATTTTAGAAAGTTATGTACTTGAGTGTAAATTAGGTAGAGATGTTATGCTTGGGGTGGATGGCAAAAAAACAGGAAAGTGTTTAATAAGTTATGAAACATTGCATTTTATAAGTGTAGAAAAAAATGTATCCACTTATTATAAAATTCCAAACCTTAGTCTATGGCTTTCAGATTGTTATGAAAAATTGTTTATAATGTCTCTCGTCTCGATACGATATTAAACTGGTTATGTGGCCCGTGAACCGAAATGAGTTTGACATGTCTGCTGTAAATGAAGTGTATGTGTGATCGTGAAATGTCCCACATCATTGGGGGAAGGTGATGTTGCACCAAAGTAAATTGGTAATTTTCAATGACCTACACGTGCTGAAGTTGCCCACATCGATCAGTGAGAAATGGTGGGAATGAATATTCACGTAAATCAAAGGACTTAGCCTTATTAAGCGTTCTAAGTAATGAACGTCGTCCAACGAACCCGGACTACTTTTCTATACATAATTGATAGATGAAACAACTACACCAGTGTCTGTGTTGATTTTTTTTCTCTTTTCATTTTATATTCTGCGTGGCCTCGTAATCTCAAGTTGAACAATAGAAACTCTTTATGGCCGTGCCATTTAAATCGAAATTGAGCGCTTTTTGAAACGTCTTGACAGAAAAATTGATCTCTTCGTATACACGGTTTGAGAACTTTGTGGTTGCTGCGCTTTTTTCGATACGGTTTACCACATGTTTCAATTGTTGGCTACAATGGTAGCTGGGTAGCTGTAAAACGGGATACAATGGTTAGTTACTCAGAAAAAATAAATCGGATTTTTATTTATTTACCCCTCAATTTGCACGTGCTTATTGTTTAAAACACATTGGAAACATTGCTTTTGCACGTGACCATTGTTTAAAATACACTGACAACACTGAGTGGGGTTACAATGGTTACTCAGAAAAAGTTGATATTTTTGCTATCATCACCCTTAATTTGCACGTGCGTATTGTTTAAAACACATTGGCAACATTGCTTTTGCACGTGATCAAAATTCACTGAAAACATTGATTTTACACATGTGTATTGTTTAAAACAAGCTGGCAGAATGTGATTCTTCAAGATGCGCATTGTTTAAAACAACTTGGCAACAGATGTTCATGCACATTGTTTAACTGGTTACACAATCAGTTTATTCTATACATAGTGTAAAAAAATCGACCCACGAACTTTTAACCTGGGTGAGTGTTTTTTTAAAATAATCATTGATACGGTTTCATCCCTAACCGCGTTTCAACTTTTCAATCAGTTTTTCAAACCAACCTGAATTTGGAGATATGGGACGAAAAAAAAGAAGCTATTCCATAAAAATATAGGAAGGTCAATAAGGATTAAGTATAATAAAGAAAAAGAACACTGTAAAAATAACTGTACACAAAAAATTATGATGCCCTTGAGTTGTAGAAATTTATTGGGTAGAATTAATTGTTTGTTTTTTGTGTGTACACTTGTAACTTACCAAGGATTTCGATTAATTTTTTAACAGTTATTATGTGGCTGATTTTGTTGAACTCTGGCTAAAACACGAATTCACTAATTCATTCATCATGGGATGGTAGTTATTATAACAAGTTAAAGAAATTGGTATGTTATGTGAGAAAATATATTAGTATAATTTCTTGCAAAGCTACTGTGAAAAGCCGTTAGCATTATGGAAATTAAAGGGAAAAGTTATGACCAATCGTGATAAACGCGTGTGGCATATTGAATGAAAGGTGAACACGAGTAACTGCTTTATTTGTTTATATATATGTATATGTATTATATATGATGTATCATTTTTTCTTCTTCTATTTTTGTGTCTACGACGGAATGCACGTCTTTGTGGAAAAGAAGTAGTAAGTTGGGTAATCAAGCGGTCTTGCAAATTGGGGAGCTTGGGGATGACTCGATCACCTTCAAGTAAATTAAGGAGGCTAAGGAGAGTCGTGACTTTTCCAAGAGTTTTTTTTCTTCAAGTCAAAGACATAATCAAAATGATGTGTTTCAAGTCACTGGTAGTAGTACAGTGTATCTAGCACACACTGGTTTTTGTATGTTTAGAAATGCGATTGGTGTCCTCTTCTAACCTGTCGTTTGTTGCGACATGTATTTAAGAATAAACTGTTATGTTAGTATTAAAAAAATTCTTATGTAACAAATTTAGGACGATTTTGGACATCTCAGAATGTGTGGTCATTGTCTGTAACTTTGTACGATACTTATGGGTTAGTTGTCCTCACTTTTCTCATTTCCTACAGTCGTTTTATGAAAATATAGGCAACTGTATGTATAGTGCAATTTACCTAAAAATGCGTAAAACGAGAACCGCAAAAGTTTTTCGCATAAAGCAAAAAACGCATAATTCAAATGTAAAAAAATGATATATAAATAAATAAATCGAAAATTGCAGAAATCAAAAATGGAATTATTCAAAACTCGCATAAATCAAATATCGAATGACACAACGATCGTATAAATTTGATTTTAAAATTTATATTTCTTGTTTTTATTTTTTGTGTTTGTACTTTATTGTTGTTGTTTCAATGGGACAAAAAAATTTTTTTTTGTATAAATCGAAATTCGCATTAATCAAAATTTACGTGAATCGAAACGTTGGAAATTGGAATATTAATATGGAATGGAATATTATATAATGGAAATTACCCAAGAGACTGCATAATTTATAATTCGCATAAATCAAAACTTGCAGGAATCAAAAATGGTTTTTTTGCATTATGTATGTACTGTGTACATACTGTACAGTACATCTGTATATGACAGTGGGCTATATAAAGAGTATGCTTAAAAAGCATTTTTAATGTATCGGCATTTGTTTTAACTAATCTAAATTGGAATTTATACCCATGATCTTTAGTTTAGGTTAGGTAAAAGATAATGGAAAAAAGCAATTAACTACATGACAAGTAATACAAATGTGTCTCTTAATCCTAAACGAGAAAGGCAGCTAACCCATAAGTACCCTTTGTAGTACATTTAGCTGTAGTTGTTTAATGGAACTCTTGTGAAGACTTGTTCTCATAACTCGTAGGACTAGGATTTTCCTCGTTTTCGTTTTATGGTTTGCTTGTAACGTTGGTTTTAACAATTCGAGGTGAAACTTGTTACAAAAATTTCATTTGGTCATCGACCTTCGAACTTGCAATGTTTTTCATTACCTTTGTTGATACCAATTAACAATCGGCATGTTTTGAACCCTATAAGTTGTTTGGAATCATCACGAAATCGAAACAATTTTTTGTTGATGTTGCTGCAACTCTTCCCCTCATTTGCTCTTCTTCACCATTTCTCACACTTATTTTTATTTTTTTTTTATCTCTAAAAAAAGTATCTTTTTTATATTAAAAAAAATTTTTTTTCTCGTTTTTGTCCCTTCGCACGACTTGCAACCTTATCTGGCGTAAGAGCAATTGCTCACGAACTTAGCCGATACACTCATAAAATAGAAAATCCTCTCCGAAAAAATTGGACGTTGATTTGCCCTATTTCGTGGCAACGAGAATAAGAACAACAACAACAACAAAAAATCAAACCTAACAAGAAAAACCACACACCGAGTTGGTTATTAGCTCATTTGCATGTCATTGGAACACTGGCAAACGAAAAGAATTGCGTGTGCGTTTCATTTAGTGAAGTGGGGGAAGGACTTCTCTACGGGGAAAATTTGATTTTCATTACTCGTGGCTAATACGAACCGGTTAAATGAGTAGTTTTGCACGTTCCCCTAGCAATTTTTCTCTATGATTAGCATTTGTCGTGGAACGTTGAATAAATTGATTGATTGGAAGAAATTGACTCGCTCCATTAAAAAGGCTCGAGGACAAACCTCGCAAAATGCAAATGTTGTAAAAATGACAACCGTTTTTATTTTTTATGATATCATTTCTTGTTTGATTCGATCCGAAGATACCTATCTTGGATCGAATCGAAAATCATGAAAATTTTTCTTCAAGATAGCTTTCAATAAGATTGAACACGGTATAATTGGTTCTCTCCCTGAGGGTCGTATAGCTTAATAGTCTTGTCTTTGTGTAACTCGATAATAATTCGGTTCTAATGCCTGGAATCATCGTCCATTTTTCTGTTCACTTGATCCAAGCAAGTAAATGCTAACTTGTTTTGTTTTTGTTTTTCTTATACGCATGTTATTTTATTTATTTTTTAATCTTGATAACATTTTCTAGGTTCAATCATTTTGATGACTGAGTAACATTTTTTTGTACAAGCTAGAATGTGTGTCCGATGCATCTACGAAATGCAAACTTATTTGCATTCCGAAGTACCCGGTACTTCACTCGAATGTGAAGTACTGTACTGGTACTTTTTCTGTCACATTGTCTGTAACGCAAGTTTTGAATGGTCACATACAGAAATCACGTGTTCGGAGATTAGTTTTAAACAATGTCCACGTGCAGAATCACGTTTTGCTGGATTGCTTTAGATAATTTTTACGTGCAACAGCAAGTGTTTCATAATTTGCTTTAAACAATGCTACCATTTTATTTGCCTTTAAAATGGTCATATGATTTTTTAACAATGGTGACTAAAATAATAGTTCCCATCATCACTGGTGGATTTCCGGGAGGGAGGGTGCGGTTTACCGCCTCCCCCCTCCGAACATGCTTATTTCCCGAAAAAAATACACAAAACGGCTAAATTGTGCATATTTTGAGGTTTAAACACTCAAACATCATTTGGAGCTTGATTTGCCAAGAAAAAGATGTAATTTTTAAACATATTCGTCAGGAAATTTTAGGTGCCCCTCCCCCCTACAGAAGTCGGCTCTAAATCCGCCACTGCCCATCATTAAAAATAGCGAACGGAGTTTTGAATGGCAGTTGGTGTCAATAGTGGGTTGAAATTACTGAGACTTCAGTTTTGAAAATTCAATGCCATTTTATTTTTGGCAATTTTTTAAAAATTATCAAAATAAAATGGCATTAAATCTTCAAAACTGAAGTGGAAGTCTCAGTAATTTCAATCCACTAATGGTGACTGTCTTAGACATGTTGAAAGTTTAGTGTGTATGGAAAATTTCTATAAAAGTGATTACGTGAAAGAAGGATAATGAATAAGATAGGACTGACTTCCAACATGGATGACAGGAATCTATAAATATATAGTTTGAAGAATATAACTGCTGTATCCAAACGTGACTGGTCATACTCGATAACATACAGT
>JAQIWH010001319.1:0-32982 GCA_034695005.1 Cryptops parisi | reverse complement strand
ATATGTGTCAAGAACATTTTGTTGGATACTGAAGAAAATTTTATTTTTTAACTTTTAGTGCATTTGCAAAATAAAAGTTTTTTTAATTTATTTTATTTTGATTTATTTTTTACGGGCGACTCTCGGTTGACGAATGGTTGATTTACGAACATTGCCCATAATGAATGTCACAATTCATACAATTGTCATCTTTCGAATTCTTTTTTTTTTGGGGGGGTGGGGGTTAATCAGGGACAGAAGAAAACACTTTATCAGGCAAGCTCATTTCTAGGACTCGTTAACGAAATTAATAATTGAAGGCTTGGCCGGAATAACGTTGCATGTAACAATTCATAGTTTTGATGTAAATTGCAAAAGATGTATCCAGAAGATGTTGACATGGTGTTGTGGACTCATTGGCCTCCGATGAGTTGGACGATGTTCCTCTTTCTCTTGGTTTGTGAGAGTTTGATCGCATCACACGTTTCTTACAGGTTTCGTAGCGGCGGGCGATAGTGCCAGCTGTACCTCGGTCAAGTTTGCTCCTGTCACTGGACAGGACTCAACGCTAAAAAATGGAGTCGGTGCGGACACCCAAGGTCTCACGGCGACGGAGAAGTACTGGGAGAAGCACATGGAAGTGAGCGTTGAAATTAATTTTTATTCATCAAACTTCACAAACGTTGGTGATCTATTTTTTCATTCAGTGTGTACTAGATGTTTCATTCTTTTTAAAGAAAGCTCGAGCGAACAGTATGCGGTCGACGATAGAAAGCTTTGTTGCAGCTAATCGAACATCAGTGTTTGGAACTAATCCATCGGCCACATCGACGGGCTTGTCGTCGTCTTGGAGCCAGAATGAACCGACGCCGACGTTTGGCTTTGGCAGCAGCAGCGACAGATGTCAGTGTGTTTTGAATTGGCGGACTTTTGATGAGTTTTATAGCGATGACATGATATTTTGCATCATTCAATGATGGGATTGTTAATAACAGTTTTTGGACAACCAGCTGCTCGGCAAAGTGCAGGGCAAGAGAAAGCGAGTTTCGACACGGCATCGTGCATCACAACTTCATCGTTGGGCACGAGTACGGCACCAAGCACCACCACCGCTTCATCGTTCTCGTTTGGCACGAGTACGGCTCCGTCGTTTGGGAGCACAGCGAATACCCAGAATAAGGTAGTTGACGGTTTTTGCATTGTGCGATTGTGGTTTTTTTTGCATATCGTGCCCTATTGTCGGGGACTTTGCTGATTCTGTAACGTACAATTTTAAAATGGATTCATATTTTGGAATTTGCAGGGTGATGGACCGTTTGGACCAAAACCACCGTTCGTTGTTAGCACAACTAGATTTCCTGCATTTGTGTTTGGCAAGAACTCCGATTCCAATGCGTGCGCTTCGTTGTTGTTCTCGGACAAGACTAGCACTGGCTTTGGAGCTGGAGCCACTTCTGGAAATCCTGCAAGCAACTTTGGTGAGTAATTTGGTTTCATTTTTTATTTTTTACGGGAAACTTATCGATTCACGAACATTGACGTATAATGAACGTCACAATTCATACCAATGTGCTCTTGTTTGTTGTTATTTTTAAATTGATATTTGTTTTAACGCGAGACCTCGGTTTTTTTCACTCGACAGTTTTCGGCGGACAACCTGCTGCTCGGCAAAGTGCAGATGTTTTCGGACAAAAGAAAGATGGTTCTGAAACGGCACAAAATGCCACACCTTCGCCCGTGCCCCAAAAGTTCTCGTTTGGCATAAGCACGGCACCAACATTGTTTGGCACCACAACGAATAATACCGAGAATAAGGTAGTTTGTTTTTCTTTTCAACTACAGTAGTAGTTTCTCTCTATTCCGGCGGATTTCGGATTAATTGCAGATTTTAGATTAGTGGATTTTGGGAACAAATCACTGTTTCATTAATACACCAGCTTAACAAAACTTACTCATACAATACAGGGTACTGTACAAAGTATTGAAACAAGAAAAACTAACTTTACAGCTGTTAGTTATTAAGTTCATTTTCAATATCATTGCATTGAACACGAAATTGGTCATTTTTTTTTTTCTGTGTTTAAAGACAGTTTTATGTACCGACTTGTCGAGTTTCGGATTACTTGTCGAGTTTCGGACGTGTCAAACTAGAGAGAGAGACTACAGTTTTTTTTTCATGAAATTGCTTTTTTATAATTGAACATTGAAATCAATTGTAATTTACTTTTTAAAGTTTTCATTTGGAACAACTAATGCTACTGCCAGTGCGAGTGCTAGTACCAAAGGTGCCACAGTCAAATTCACTCCTGTCACTGGACTGGACAGCATGCTCAAGAATGGAGTCAGCACCAACATCAACATTCGACATCAATGTATCACGGTGATGAAGGAATATGAGAACAAGAGCTTGGAAGTCAGTGTTTTACACTATTTTTTTAGACTATTTTTTGTTTTCACGCTCCAAAAATAGTGTGCTTCAATTTATTTATTTTTTCGCCGTGCATATATATCAAACATGTCAATCTTCTTGAAAAGGAACTTCGAGCGGAAGATTATTCGGCGAATCCTAAATCACCGCAGCCAGCGATAGGAAACTTTGGCGCCGCTAATCAAACATCAGTATTTGGCACAAATCAATCGGCCACATCCACCGCCTTGTTTAAGCCCCACGATGGACCAGTGTTCGGTTCAGGTAGAGTGACGGTTCCACGTCAAAAGGGCCAAAACAAAAAAATTTGATGTCAATTAGAAGGCGAATAGATTATAGATCATATGTTGCCGTAGCGTAGAATTATGTATCAATAAAAAGATATTGAATTAAGCTTTCATATTGTAGTTTTAGTTTTTGTCTAGCGGCGTAAATGGTTCATGAGAAATCGTTTTTTTTTTTTTTTGACCCACCCTGTATTTCTAATTTATAACGCATAATTTACAATAGATGTAGCTTTTAATTCACATCAAATTTGTTTCTTTTTGTTTTGGCTCTTGTGCGTTGACTTTTTTTTGACGTGATACCATAGTGACATTGTAGTTTTGAATTTTGAGAACATTCAGTGTGTTTGTTTTAGTCATTACATGACGTTTTGCATTGTTCAATGGCATCGTTAAAATAAACGAACAAACGATTCTTGTTTCAGCTTTTGGTGGCGATTCCGGTGCGTCGACAGTTTCCAAACAGCTTTGTGCTCTGCAAAAGGTGAACCCTTTGGCGCCAAGGAAAGCGAGTTCTAGAAGAGAGCTACCCATCAGACTCCCGGCTAAGAGTTCAACGCCGACCCCCCCACTTTTGTTATCGTTCGGTGCAAGTACGGCACCAGCATCGCACGAAAGCACAGCGACCACCCAGTTACTCTTTGGAAAGCTCCCCTTTTTGCCATCCAATCAGTTGTTGAGGGATTGTTACGACGAAATGAAACGCACCCTCGATGCCGTGATGACGAAGAACTATTCCACCAGTTACGAGAAAGCTGTGATTGTCCGACAATGTCAGGTTTTCAACACATGCGTCCAGTGGATATGCTCGCGCCGTTCGAAGGACGAGAGCGAAGCTCAGCAACGTGCGTCCGTCGCCAGTCCATTGACGACGAAGGATGTGGGAACGAACACGATCGAATGCCAGGATGATTTCAAGGACGCTTTGCAAAGCCTGCAACGGTCTGTCGAAGGTCTGAATTTGCAAATGGGGTCTGTGACGCAGTCGATCAATGCTGGATCTTGGTCTGTGCCGAATCGTGCTGCGGTCCAAAAGGAAGCTAGTTCGAACAGTCCCTGTGTATTATCGTCTGGTCCTGATGCGGATGATGACAAATCTGGTCAAGTGGAGCATCCAAAGACCAGCGCTTCCGTGGACAATCAAGTGCAACGACAAGAAACGGTTATAACCGACGTCGCTCGTCAAAGGTACCGACTGATACCCGTCGAATACAATTCTCACGTCGACTCGAAAGGTGCGAATCCGGCAGCTGGATCACGTGATGGAGGTGCTGCCAACAAAATGTCAAGTTCGTTAATGCGTCAATGCCTTACTTCCGCTAACGTCGCCAAGTTGAGGTCGAAGACAAGGAAAATTGGGTTGGGTGCCCGTCGACGTGGTGTTTCTTCAACTAAATCACAGATGCCTAGCATGACATTTACACTGAATCCTAGTTTGATGAACAGTGAACAGCGTCCTGTATGGGCAGTTGCCGAGATAGTATTTCCTGTCGGCCAACCTGGAACGTCGATGCCCACGTTTGGTACTCGCCTTGAAATCCGGAAATTGATTGCAACCAATTTTGATAATAAATACGCAAACGATTTTATTTTTTGTCTTTTTTTACACAGCTTTTCCTGCAACTTCCGGAGCTGGAACTGGTTTCTTCGGCAATGCAGCCCAAGCGGCTACTGGTCCCATTCTTTTCCAGTTGCCAACGAGTGCTGCGTTCGGTGCTCCGAAGCCAGCTTTTGATGGTGAGGGTCGAAACATTCGTGAATATTTTGTAAATATTTGTTCTCAAAATTGAAGTTTTTCAACTTGGTTTTTAATTTTATGATCCATTTTTTGTTGAAAATTGTTCAGTTTGTGGGAGTTTGATCGCGTTCTTTCATAACGGGTTGTTTTTGTTCACAGTTTTTGGAGCTGTGGGTGCTAGCACCAACGGTACCGCAGTTAAGTTCGCTCCTGCCGTCGGACTGGACTCCGTAGTCATGAAATCCAAGGCAAACGTCATCGTTCGATATCAGTGTATCACTTTGAAGGAGGAGTATGGGAACAAGAGCTTTGAAGTGAGCAGTTTGTTTTGCTTTCAAATAATGTTGTGTTTATTTTTCCAGAATCGTATACTGAACGCGTCGCTTTTTTTTTTTAAAGGAACTTCGAGCGGAAGATTACTTGGCGAACCGTAAAGGACCGCAGTCGACCACAGGAAGCTTTGGCACTACTAATGCAACTCCGGTGTTTACTGTTGTTGCTCATATTATACCGCCGTTTGATTAATAACGATTCGGGCGCAGTTTTCATTTTAAGAACCGAAAACTGCAAGTATAATTGGATTCTTCCTGGGTACAAAGCGGAACATGGTGATTGTTGTTGTTTTCACTTGCGTTTTAAACGCAATTTTTTTGGTTTTATTTCGTTTCTCGGGTTTCTCAGTAATTTATTATTATTATTATTATTATTATTGTTATTTTTTTTTTGACAATTAAAATGTGAGTATACGAAAAACGTCAAAAATTGTTAAATAACTGGGTTTTGCATTATTTTGTTGCGACATTGCAAGAAAGGGTTTTATTTTTGAATGTATCACGCTATACTCCATTTCAGGTTTATAAAGCAGCGTTGAATCAGTTACAAGCCAAACACCAACCAGGGACCGAAAACGCCTTTCACTTTGTATCCTTACGCGCCTCAAGTTACCTTGGAAAAGTAGACTAGGGAGGGACTATATTTGACTAGTGGCAGAAGACGAGGTGTGAACTGGTTTCCTAACTGATTCAATGCTGCTGTATAAACCTGAAATAAAGTATAGCTGAAAATCTAGAACTAGCGCAAACTGGATACTTTTTTCTTTATTCATTTATTATTTAATTTTCTTTGGAACTACGTATAATACTACGTATTATTTTTATGATATCCACCAAAAAAGGGAACAAACATTGTTAATCCACAAAAAAAAATATTTGTAAACTCAAGGTTGGTTGGCGGAGTTTAGGTAAAATAATCGTTAAAGTAAATGGAATGTTTTAATGTTTTTTTTTAACTTGCCTAACCTACTGTAGTGTCTACATTCATAGACATTAGATTAGGTTAGGCAGAAACATCATCGAAATGTTCCATTTATCTTAACGATATTTTTCCTAAACTCCGCCCACCAACCTAAAGTAAATCGAAATGAAGACAGTTTTTCTTGTTGCATTTAATATCCGATATAAGCGAGTTTGTATTTTAATTGTTTATTTTTTAAATTGACAAAGGGTGACAAATATGAGCAAGATTATTCACTTAATCTTTCAAAAAGAATTATCTTTTTTTTTTTTATTATAATGTTTTTTTTTCAACTATTCCGTTATGGTTTATTGTTACGTCATACAACGTATATGGCTTTATATTGTAATGAGTATGTGCATATAATATGGGCATCTAAAGTATGAGCTATATCGTATACTCCTTGGCTTTAATTGAAGATGTCATTAAAGTTGACATGAAAAATAAATATATTATTGTTAACGTTTATGTCTATCATTAAGTGTCATCATAATGAATAAAACAACGTTTGTCACTTTTATTTCAGAATGATATCATAATTTTACACAGTTTATCATCATTTTATAAATTTTTACGTTTTCAAAATTCGCGGGCTTTTGTATATCCGTAGACGCAGCATGAAGGAGGCGAGCCAAATGGTGCTTCGCCAATCACAGCAAAGATAGCTTACCTTTGTTACGCTCATGAATAAAGCTAAACTAAAAGAGCCGATCTGATTGGTTGACATTGATCTTGCTGCTGCTGCCCACTGTTTTCAAAAGGTTCCCAACTTTTGTTTGTTTATTTTCTTTTCTTGACCATCATCGGCCCGACCTAAAAGTGTAAGTTTTTGGATGGTTTGTAATCACCCAGGTTCAGCAATTGGTTTCGTTCAACATAACTAATATTGATTTTTAAGCCTTTACGTAGCCGATGTTTTTCGGTACACAAAAAAAGAACAAGTTGAGTTTGAACCCTAATCAATCATCGATACTTACGGTCACCAAGATAACTGAGAAGAGAAAGTTGCATTTTGTGTGTGTAGTGCAGTGATTTAAAAAACATGGTGTTGAACTAAGAACAATAGAAATCGAACATCATTTGCACAGATAATCCACCTTTGGTTTGGTTTAGCACAAGAACGATTATCTTTCTTGTATTTAGGATTGCCAAAATGCCAGATTTGTCTTTACAACAACCTCCAATGTCAAAAACTCACCTGCACAAGTTTGGTGCCAACTTGTGTATTAAACACCAGTCACTACCATGGAAGTGTGGGCATGTGTTGTTGCTTTCAATTAGCCCAAACTGGTGTCTATGGGTATAGATGACAGTTTGGGTTAGTTGAAAAAGCAAGGCAAGTTATGTTAAAACATGACTTGCATTTAATGTTGATTATGTATACGTACACTAACGTGGAAGGTGTAAAGCAGTAACAATGTTATGTCGATGATGATATGTAGAACGATACCATTGAAGAGTTTTTAAAACCGTAACTAGTTAGTTGTCCAATATTTCATTTGCATTAGGATGTTATTTATTTATTTATTTGTTTGTTTATGTTTTGTTACAGAGACTAACATAAACAAAGTGTTACACTCGGTTGTTCAAGTCATTCCATTTTTCCTAACTTTTGATCAAAAACATATGGACACTATATATATATTTTTTATTTCGATATTTATTGATGTGAATGAATTAAACTTAGTTTAACTTGCTTAATCGTTCGGTAGTGTATTATTTTGTGTAACATAATTTAAATTAGCTATATTTTTAGCTATTTTTTTTCACACTTGCAGTTTTAAAATGTTTGGAATTCCAACCCCAACTGGTGCCAATCTTCCACCTCTATCGAGTAAGTTGTCAGCATTTCTGTTTAATTCATTAAACTTTTTTTACGATTATTATTTTGTTGACAATTTTCTAATTTTTTTTTTACAGATCCAATCGGCTCTTCGTTTATCGAAAGTAAAAATCTTTTTTTGATATATACATATATTTAAAATACGTTTCGCATTGTGTGCGGTAATTGTAATTTATTTTTTTCCACGTAATATAACACTTTCAATTTAGGTCCCAACATAACTTCACGAACTGGTTCGTTTGGCAACACAGCCCAATTGCCTAGCTATTCTGATTTTCTCCAGTCGCCGATGAATTCCTCATTTGGTGCCGCAAAGCTAGCTTTCGATGGTAGGCGTTGTTGAAATTTTTGCTCACAAATTGGATTTTTCAAAACTCGCATAAATTGAATGTCGAACAACTCAAAGCTATCTAAATTCCATTATAAATTCTAATTTTTTTCCACAATTACATTTTCTGTTTGTGTTCTTGTTGCTTTTCTGGTTATTTTGGCAATTTGACTCTTTCTCTTGGTTTGTAGAAGTTTGATTGCATCATACCGCATACGTTTTCTTTACAGCTTTTGGAACGGCGGGTGCTAGTACCGGTGGTGCCGCGGTCAAATTCGCTCCTGTCGCTGGACAGGAATCCATGTTTCAAAAAGGAGTCGGCCCTAAGCTCAACGTTCGGCATCAATGTATCGTGACAAAGAACGGACACGAGAACAAGAGTATGGAAGTGAGCGTTTAATTTGTTTTTTTTACACATCGAAAATATTGTGGTTCGATCATCGAGCATATACTAAATTCTGTCACTTTTTTTAAAGGAACTTCGACTGGAAGATTATTTGGCAAATCGTAAAGGACCACAGTCGACAATAGGAAGCTTCGGCACTGCTAATCAAACTTCGACGTTCCACGCAAATCAATCGGCCACACCAACAGCCTTGTGTCGGCCCCAAATCAGTCAGCCGTCCACACTTTTTGGACAGAACACTTGTACGTCGACCGGTTTATTCGGAACAACAGGAAGCACCTTCCCGTCAGGTAGGATCGCCTCCAGAACTCGTTAATGAATATAGCCATGACTCATGAATGCTCAAAAAACATTTGTATTGCTTTCCTGAATGGTGCTAACATGTATTGTACAATTCAGCTTTTGGTTTGGTTTGCTTTTTGGAGATCCAAAAATTGCTTATTTCAGAATTGAATCGAAAAAGATGGATGATTTCCATGATTTTCATAACTTTTTTTTTTTACAGCTTTTGGAGCTTCTGGTGCTAATAATATCAACGGTACCACGGTTAAGTTCGCACCTGTCACCGGACAGGACGATCCCATAGTGAAAAATGGAGTCAGCACAAGAATCAACGTTCGACATCAGTGCATCACGGGGATGAAGGAGTACGAGAACAAGAGCTTGGAAGTGAGCATTTAAATTTCCCCCCACACTTCACAAACATTTTGTCTCTATTATATTTTATTTTTCATCCATTTTATACTGAATATGTTACTCTTTGTTGAAGGAACTTCGAGTGGAAGATTATTTGGTGAATCGTAAAGGGCCGCAGTCGACGATAGGAGGCTTTGGCGCTGCTAATCCAACGTCGGTTTTTGTCGCCCGTAGTTTTCCCTCTTCCTGATGACCGTCGCCTCCAGCGCAGGTTTTAAGAGCCTTTTCAACTGGGTTCTACTTGGGACAATTGATTTTGTTGTTTCGTTTCTCAGGGTCCATCGTCAAGCTATTTTATAGAACAATTAAAAATGCGTGTACAACAAAAGGTTCAAGAATCGATAATTGCCGTGTTTCATTTTACAGTCGAACCTCGTTAAATCGCCCCTCTCCCCCCTATAAACCAGAACAAACCTTTAGACATTTTTAGAATATTTACTCAACTATGAGCATAAAATTTTAGCTATGTCTTTTAAATCGCCACACTATTGTTCCGAACCAAGGGTGGGCGTTGAACGAGGTTCTACTGTATATTATTTTTTTGTTGTTGTTTATTTCTTTTGTTTTATTATTTTATTATTTTATATTATTTTTTTCTGAGCATGCAGTTGGATATTGTTTAAATTTAGAACTTCAAAAAAGGAAGGGGGGGGGGGAAACATTGTAAATCCATTTGAAAAATTGGAAAAACAACAAAACCAAAAAATATTTTTTTATAAATTGAATAGTAACATTTGACAACCCACCCATACATCAAAATCAGGACAATTTTTTCCTGTTGCATTGAATATCTGACATAGCCAAAAAGTAAGTTTATATTTTGGTTGGTTTATATTTTTTAAATTTGAGGAGTAGGTTTGCGTAAATTGATTCATTTTGGACCAGTCTATAAGCATAAAGACATTGCTTATAATTTGGACTTTTTTGGAGTGAGAATAATATGGAACGCTACTATTCTAAATAATGTTTTTTGTGATTTATTTCTTTTTTGTCGCTTATTTTGCTCGCTTTCCTTCCAAAACAATGCGAAAGATAGGCCTACCGATATTGTAGAAAATGACATAATTGGATTGATAATTTAGCACGTATAACGGCGTAATTACATTTTAAAATTGGCTCGTAACTTGAGGCCTGTTAACATTTTTTTTGCAAAACTTGTTCATTTTGCTAAAATAAATAAAAAGTCGACTGGAATTTCTTTTAATTTTAAATTTGAATTTCTTTGAATCTTTGCTCATCACCTCGCAAATTAAAATAAAGGCATGGTAAAATAAGAATACGAATATATAAAAATAAAATTAAATATATACACACACATATATATTTATTTATTTAAATGTGTATATTATTAAGTGATCACTATATTGAATATAACAACGTTTGACAATTATTTCAAAATAAGGTTTATTTTAAAATTATATTCCAATTTTACGTAGATTTTTTTTAGAATGTTTCAAAATTCGCGCGCTTTTTATATTGGTAGAAGCAGCATCAAGGACGAATGAAAATGTTGCTTGGCTAATCACAGCAAAGATAACACCTTTGTCGTAAGCGGAGCTAAAGTAAGAAAAACGCTCTGATTGGTTGAAATCTCTCTCAGTGCTGCTTCTAAAACGTTAATATTTTTTTTTCTTCGTTGTTTATGATTTTTATACCACCACCGAGAGAAGTCATTGAAAAATTTGTTGCGTCGTGGTTTTGGTTGTTGTTTTGTAATCACCAATCGGTTTCGTTTATAGCATAATAACTAATACTGATTTTGTTACGTTGCACAAAATTATACGTGCACACGGTTTATACGCGTACATGCGTTTCATGTGAAGCCTGTTTTTTTTTAAATAAAGGTAAGTATCTTAAAACAAGTTTGGAATAGGCCTAATGATCGTTTACCTTTGCCAAGATATCTCTAATGTGCATTAAAACAAATGCTGGTTCTGGTTACACATATATATATGCATATAATTTCTAAATGATACAAATCTATTTCGTTAAGTTATATCAATAATCGAGCAAGCGGGAACTTACGAGTAGTGTTTGCTCAATGTGTGCAACAACATGAGTCACGTCTGTTTTGTAAGAAATGTAACTGGTAACAACTGAATTTGAACCTGACAAAAGTGGTTAATACGGGTTAAAATCGGTTGAAACCAGTTTTACATTGCACAACATTGTGCAATAATTTTGTATATATAAACACTCTAAAAACGTGTATTTGACTAACATAACGTTTCCATGCGTTACGTCGAATGCTTGGATTTTGACTAAAGCGTGACCAGCGACATTGGTTATTGAACGTAACTTGCGAACCTCAACTGCTGTCAAATTACCGTGACTTGAAAACCTTGCGTTAAAACGTCACGGTAATTTTCGTCTATTCTTTTTCCAAAAATTTTAGTGTGCTTTCTATGCTTTTTGTATTGCACATAATTGCCAGGTAAATGTAGGAATCGACATCGATTCTGACACTGCATCCTTTTATATTTGATAATATTGCATATCTTCTTCAACCGTTTTAACGTTATTCGTGTAAAACCTGAAATTTTTCTTAAAACGTCAAAACTCTGAAACTGCTTCATGCCTAACTTGAATGTCACTTTTGCCATCCATGTTTATATAAATGTATATAATTTTTAAGCTTCCAATGAATTTTATATTGTTTTTCAAGTATATCTCATTTAGTGGAAAATTGAAATTTGCTGGAACTTAAGTTTTGAAAACTTAGTCATAAAATATCGCTGAAGAAGGAAAGTTTCACCTTCTGAAACATATTTGATTTTATATTTTTTTCCCATCAAATATAAAATGGGATTAAATTTTCAACATTGAAGAAGTCAGTAATTTTCAATCCACGATTATCATTCAAAACAACGTTCACCATCTTTAATGATCAGAACTATCGCCATCTTATACCTCATTTATTTGATAATCGTTCAATTTTCCATCTTATACTAACCACAGTCTACTTTATTTTGGTTTCGAAATTTTGTGTTTTCTTTATTTCTTTATTTAATTTTTTGTTGTCAACTTTTGGAATCAAATCAATAAAATAACCGTGTTTTCGATAATACACCATGCTGTGACTGACCTTACGGTTATCAGTTTGAAATTGGCTTTTTTGTTACTTAATGGTAATCAATGTGTCGGTCACTGCTGAATCTATGGAAACAATCGCATACAACAGCTTTATATACAGCTTACAAAACTTACATAATACATGTAATACTTGAATGATCTTTCAAACCTATTCAAAATTCACCCGAGCAACTGATTTGTTTGGATTATATCGTAGTAATAACATCATGATGCATTTTTTGTTGAACGACACTATTTAATCAATAACTTCCGTTTCCGTTTTGTTACTGTATCAAAACTTGTTTAGTTTCCGCAGATTGCTAATAACAATGAATTGGAAAATTTGTGCTAATAACACTAACAAATACAATATTTTATTTTTACGGTTGTTTCAAGTTAGGTATCACCTCGCTACAAAAGAGTAGTTTTTCACTCCTAACATAAACACAAAATGAACGCCGTTTGCACACGAAATCCGCGTTCACATTGAACGCGAATTTTAGCACACCATCATTCAAAGACAGTTGATAACGTGTATAAGTTTTAAGTTACACAAGTCATCGACTGTTCGGAATGTTTTTTTACGTTACAAGCGTTTAAAGTGAACGGCTGCCATAGTCTTGATTTTAGACTAGTTGATCATCATTTATCTTTCTTGTTTTGAGAAATGAAATATTTTATCGGATTTGTAGTATTGGACATTAGAGATAATATAGATTTCTTTTTCGTTGGTTTGATTGTTTATTTTATATATTTTTGTTGTTGTAGAGGCTATGGGAAAATGTAATGAATGAGCGGTGTAACATCACAACATAGACGTAGTGTTACGATCGGTTAAAGCCATTCGCACCTTTGCCAAGTTTTGACGCAAAACAAAGTACGTACAATATTTTAGGTCTGTTTTGGTCAATAGTTGGTTGATTTAATTTGAACTCTTGTGTTTATGAATGGTTTGATGCTTAGGGTAGCATAACGATTCAACTAAATATATATTTTTTTCCAGTTTCAAAATGTTCGGAACTAAAGCCCCATTTGGTACTAACACTTCGTTTCCATCGAGTAAGTTGTCAGCATTTTTTGTTTAATTAAGGGCTTCGGGCAATATAGTGATTAAGCCACGCTTTATCAAAAAAAAACGACATTTTTTACATCAAACTCGGTACTGTTTCTAGCTTGCTACTTGATAATCCACTTCCTGGATTTTACATAAAATGAACAATTTAGAAAATGTTGCTTGTTAATCATATTGCCTGAAGCCTTTCAATGTTTGTTAAATCTTATTGTAAATCAAATCGAATTCACAATTTAATATTTTTCCAATTTTTCACAGCTTCATTTGGCACTGCCACTCCGTTCGGTCAAAGTAAATTTTTACATATGCTCAAAACCCATTTTGCATTATCAGTTTTAATAGATACTTTGCATTACCGATTTCAATAGATATTTGCATATTGTCAATTTCAATTTTTCGGACGATTTTATGTATGTATGTATGTATGTATGTATTTATTTATTTTGATGCGATAGACACTTCGGCATTTGGGGCCAACAAATCTCTGGGAGCAAGTTTCGGCATGCCAGCGTTTGGTTCTGCTCCACCGAACAACACAGTTTTCAACACATCGGCCGCACCAGCCGCAAGCATATTTGGTGGTGCTTCTTCTAGTTTCGGCCAACCTGGAACGTCGACGTCAACTTTTGGTACCGGTACTTCGTTTCGCACTCTTTGAAAAAAATCGATCATCGGAAGAATCGTCGATTCGTCATTTACAAGTGATGTTTTTGTCATTAACATTTTTTTTTTTTGTCATTGACAGGTTTTCCCGCAACTTCCAGCGCTGGAACTGGCTTGTTCGGCAACACGGCCCAAGCGGCTACTGGTTCTAGCCTTTTCCAGTCACCAACGAGTTCTGCGTTTGGTGCTCCAAAGCCAGCTTTTGGTGGTGAGAGTTGAAACATTTTGTTTTATTTCATGTTGGCGTAGCAGAAAAGTCGTCTGTAGTTTTATAGCTATCGGAAGTTGACTTTCGATTAATGTGATGTAAAATAAAGGGGTTGATTGGGCAAGTTATAAAAATCTACATCAAATATGTCCTGCTCGTTTCATATGTTTGAAGACACCATATTGGGTTGACGCCTATTGATAAAAGTGCTTTATACCACTTTTTTGTTTGATTCGACAGGTTTTGGAGCCACTTCGAGCACTGGACTATTTGGTCAGAATCAGCAGCCATCCACACTTTTTGGACAGAACGCCGCTACACCGACTGGTTTATTCGGAACAGCAGGAAGCACCTTCCCGTCAGGTAAGCTCGCTTCTAGAACTCGTCAACGAAATGATAGGTCATGAATGCCCAAAACATTTGTAATGCTTTCCTGAATTAACGCTAAACATGTGATGCCCAATTCAGGTTTTTGTTGGATTTGGTATTATTTTTTTTTTTAACATTTTGTTTTGTTTTGCTTTGCTTTTTTTTTGTTGAGATATACGAAAATTGGTTATTTTTAGAATTGGTGATTTCAAAAATGATAGGGAAAATTTCTTTTGCATTTGTGTATTCGTAAAAAAAAAATTTGTTGAAAATGGTGAATTGTGAAAAATTTGTTTTGAATTCCACGAGCATGTTGTTTTATAATAGTTAACACAGTGGAATTATCCGGTTATTATTATTATAATCGCGGATAATGTTATCAATTGGCTATTGGTTATCGTTAATCGATGGGTCTCAAATCACTGTTTCAATATTATGTTATCAAAAGTGACCCTGATAACTACTGTAGTTGCAAAATTGGATTTATTATATTTTTAAAATTGGTATTTGTATTTGTGTGAGAAAAGATCTCATTTCATTAACTCAAGCAATGTTGTGTGGTTTATTGCAAAAAAATGCTTTTGGAAGTCATAATTTTTTAAGCGATTGGCATTTTATTGGAAAAAAGTTGAACTATGTCATTACATGTGGTGTTCGTGACTCATTGCTTCTCCGATCGTTTTGGCGACGTGCCTCTTTCACTTGGTTTGTGTGGGATTTCGATTTGCGTCATAAGAAACGTTCTTTACAGCTTTTGGAGCTGCAGGTGCCAGTACCAATGGTACCACAGTCAAGTTTGCTCCCGTCACCGGACAGGACTCCATGCTCAAGAATGGAGTCAGCACCAACATCAACATTCGACATCAATGTATCACGGTGATGAAGGAATATGAGAACAAGAGCTTGGAAGTGAGCATTATTTTTCAATTTTTTGTTGACGCACACTTTAAAAAGATTTTGTTTAGATAGTTGTTTAGATAGTGTTTTCGAGATTTTTTTTTCACACTAAACGCCTCGTCGCTTTGTTTTTTCCGAAGGAACTTCGAGTGGAAGATTATTTGGCGAATCGTAAAGGACCGCAGTCGACGATAGGAAGCTTTGGCACTGCTAATCAAACGTCAATGTTTGGCACAAATCAATCGGCCACAGGCTCAACAGGCTTGTTTCAGCCTCAAAATAAACCATTGTTTGGCTCAGGTAGTGACAGATCGTGGTTTTTTGAACCTTCAGAGCATCCAATGAGTTTCGTAGCGATGACATGGTGTTTATTTGCACGTCCCTCGTGAAATTGGATGTAAACGAGTAAAATTATAGCCTCATTCGGTGGTAGTGCGAACGATGGAAAAAGAAAGATACTCTAGCCATGTTTTGGGTTGTTTGTTGCAAAAAATGCCTCGAGAATTGTTAATTTTTTTTATAGGGATTGGTATTGCGTGGAAAATAATTCGAAACGCCATTTTTGTGTTCGTGATCTCATTGTTTCTCTGGTTATTTTTGACGATACGTCGCCTTTTTTTTCTCTTGGTTTGTGAGAGTTTTTGAAAATGTAAATCATGATGCTTGAGAGGGGTGGCACAGCCACCTCAAACAATGCTAATTTTGTGAGTTAATATTAATTTTTCTGGTGGTGCTTGCAAAATATTTATTTTTTCATTTAAATATTTTTTGTGCTGAGTGAAAAAAATTTTCATTTAGTGCGTTTTTTATCTCGACAATGCACATTACAAGTCTATGACTTTCGTAATGTTATGACTACTTCAGTTTTTTAATTGCTTTCTTTTTGAGAAATATAATTTATTATTAATAATAATAATAATAATACGTAATTTGCATTTCAGCATTTGGTGGTTCTCCTGGTGCGTCGACAGTTTTCGGACAACCCGCTGCTCAGCAAACTACAGGGCTTTTCGGGCAAAAGAACGTGAGCTTCGGAACAGCCCCGAGCACCACAACTTCATCCTTCTCGTTTGGTACAAGTACGGCACCAACATTGTTTGGGAGCACAGCGAATACCCAGAATAAGGTAGTTGAATTATTTTTTTTTTTTTTAAAAGATTATATTATTTTCTTATCCAACGTTGAAAATTTTTATTTAATTTGTGTTTTTTTAAAGTCTTTATTTGGAACAACCAATCCCACTTCAACGCCTAGTTTGTTTGGAACGACTAACACCTTACAACAAGGCAATGCATTCGGAAGCGCGGGATTCAACTCCACGTTTGGAGCTCCCAATCAAACGGTAATATGTTTATCATTTAAAATATTTTTTAGTTTATTATTTCTGTTGTGGTTTTACTTTTTTCGAAATTGTATCTTTTAAAATTGGACTAATTGGAATGATATTTTGGTTTGAATTTTTAAGGGTGGTGGACTGTTTGGACCAAAACCACCGTTCGGTACTGCCACAACCAGTTCATCTGCATTTGCGTTTGGCAACAACACCAATTCCAATGCGGGCACTTCGTTGTTCTCGAACAAGACTAATACTGGCTTTGGAGCTGGAACTTCTTTTGGAACTCCTGCAAGCAACTTTGGTACGTAATCCATTTTACGTAACGAGTTGTCCCGCATCACGAACGTGTGAAAAAAGAATTTTTGTTCACTCGTTTTTTTTGCAGGCATGTTTGGCGCTGGTACGAACACGGGCGCATCGTTGTTCAGTCAGAACAAACCCGCCACCAGCTTTGGTAATACAGGTACCACTGGCTTTGGAACTAATTTGAACACTTTTGGGACCGCCGGTGGGTCGTTGTTTGGCACGGCCAACAAATCTGGCGGGTTGAACTTGGGATTGACTGGCTTTGGACCGACCGCAGGTGCTGATTTTTCTTCTTATCGTTTCTTGTTTAAATTTCTTGATTGAGGAGTTGGGTGGAAAAAATGGGAGTCACGACGCTTATACCGTCGTTTACTAAAATGCATAAATTAAATCATTTTAGACCAGTCTGTAGCATAAAGACGCTGGGTCGCGTGTAATTTGCACATTTTTTGGAGCAAGAATGTAGAACACGACTATTGTCAAAATTGTAAAAAAATTTTGTGATTTATTTCTTTTTGTCGCTTAACACATTTTTGAAGTTGAACAGTTATTCCACCAAACTCCTCAATTTCTGTCTAGTAACGTAAATGTTTTCCGTCACTGTGTAACACGTGATTTTCTTGTTTGTTTGTTTGTTTTTGCATTGACATGGCTACTTTGCAATCTAATTTAAAAAAGCATTAAAGGTTTAAGCGATTCAAATAATAAAGTTAGCTTAATTTTTGTGTATTATTTTATACGATTGGATTTTGTTATTGTTTGAATATGTTGGTGGTTGTTTTGTTTCGTATTTTTGTTATGTTTCTTTTTAAAAATTAAAATTTTTTTTGTAATTCACAGGTAGTTCCACATTGCCATTCAGTTTTCAGCCAAACCCAACGATACTGGGCAGGTGAGAAAAATAAATACCTTCTTTTAGTTTTTTATTGATTCGTTTGTTTTTGCGAATCGTATTGGAAAGCTGAAATCTATGTATTCATCGTTTCGTGTTTTGTGAATTCCAGCGATCAAAGTGCAGCACAGTTGGCACAACAACAGTCTCAAGCTCAGCAGTTATTGGCGCTGGTTCATTCGCCATTTGGAGATTCGCCACTGTTTCGCAACGTTTTACAGGTGATTGCCAAAATATTTTTAATTTTTTATTTATTATTTATTCTGTTTTAAAAATTTTCATTCATTGAAATTTCAATTTTCGTTGGATTTGTGGTGTTTTGTTTGTTTTTCGTAGGATACTGGTAAACGTGAGCAAGTGTTGAAACCTACAAATCCCGATGCCCAAAAGGCCGTCACCTCCAACACCACCTACAAGGTTTCCCCGCACCCAACTATGAAAGTGCGACCCAAGTCGCTTCACGCCTCGAGAAACAGAAAGGTCGGTGGAACGTCGAATTTCGGGCAGCAAACTCGTTTTGTGTATATGTTTTGTTTGAAACGAAAAATCAATTTTTTTTACGGCAGCCTTCGATCTTTGATGGTCTGGACGAAGATGATGCGTTGGACTCGACAAACACCTTCATGCCGAGAAAAAGCATTAAAAAACTTCAAATTAAGCCTCAACTCGGTGACGATGTAAGGACGACGTTTCTGTTTTAGTTTTTAACGTTGGGGTGCGAAGAAGCGGCGGTGTTTTAAATTATCATTTGTATAAATTTTTCAGGTGGAACCGCCCTCTTCGCTTGGAATTTCGGCCGAAAATTCGCTCATGGAACAGCATTCTCCGGTGACGCCGGTCTCGTTAGGACGTCATCATCGAGTGTCTCCTTTCACTCTGCCGGTGTCCGACAACGAAAACAGGTAATTGTCCCGATAAACATTTGTTTTTTTTATCAAAAGAGTTTATTTTATTATTTTAATTTTATTATACGCTTTATATTAGCTTCACTTTTGTGGCTTTGTTTGGTTCTTAAGGTTGTGTGTGATGTGAATGAGCGGGAAATTTGAACTTAATTGAACGAAATTGGGGCGTCATCGAACGTTTATGATTAATATATTGTTTTCCAACTTTGGTCGAACAATAAAATGAATACTGTAAAAATAAAAATCGTATTAAAGCGAGAACCTTATGAATCGGAAACAGCATAAGTTCAATGTAACAAAATTCGCATAAATCGAATCAGAAACATCTTTCGAAACTCGTTAAAATTGAATATTGCATTACTCGAAGATCAAAAATCGCATAAAAGTGAGAATCAAATAAATCGAAACTGCACAAGTATAATGTAATAAAATTCGCATAAATCGAACTAAAAAAAATTTAAATTTGCGTAACGTCACTTGATCAAATCGCATAAATCAAAACCGCATAATTTCAATGTAACAAAATTCGCATAAATCAAATCGAAAATGAAATTTTTCAAAACTTGTCATAATTGAACATGACATTGCTCGAAGATCAAAAATTGCGTAAATCGTAATTTGAATAAACTTGAAATTTGCCAACACTGCAGAAATTGAAAATGAAATCACTTAAAACTTGCACACAATACAACAGCGGTGAAACATTGTTGTCAATGACAAACGTCAATCGGAATATGACAACATATAAAGCGTATTCTTAAGAAGTATTTTTTATTCGACTTGTTTTGTAACTATGCGTGGTCTTCCTGAATACTAAAATTTTTGTACTTTTTATTTCATTTTATTTATCAGCAATTCACATCAAGAAGAAAATGTTGCCAGCGTATCGCCGGGAATAACTTCTCCGCTGCCGGAATTAATCATTGGCAAAAATTACACTAACCCCATCTCGAGACCAAAAGCCGGACTTCCTTCTAGGTTCGTTTGTTTTCTCGTTTAAAGAGACCCGTAACTGAGAGTTGGGTGGAAAACGGCGTAAATCCACTTTTTTTGCAGTTACTTCAATTGACTTTTGTTTTAATTTTCATATTTTCAGAATTCACAACGATTTGAACGACACCCTTGCAAATCTCGGCGTGAAAAGTTCGAGGGCCAGGACGATCGGCAACGACGACAGCGAAAAGGAAAACGTGTCTCAAGATGGTTCCTCGGACGAAGGAAGCGAACGTGACGACGAGTCGAGCGCGAAACATCCCGCCGGCGTAATTTTGAAGCGGGAAGGCTATTACACCATCCCGTCTCTGAAGCAACTGGCGCAGATGGTCGACGACAAAGGCAACTGCTTCGTCGAGAATTTCACTATTGGTCGAGAAGGTTACGGCAACGTGTTTTTCCACGGCATGACCAACGTCGCCAATCTCAATCTGGACGAAATTGGTAAGAAGCTGCATTATTCTATTCAAAATGGGGGGGGGGACAATGAATTATGGGACACCCCAGTATTTTGGGTGATCGATAAAACACTCATGAGCGGTTGTTCCGTTTCAGTTCACTTTAGAAAACGAGAGATCGTGGTTTATCCCGACGACGACAAGAAGCCGCCCCTTGGCGAAGGGCTGAACAGGAAGGCGCAAATAACTCTCGATGGGATTTGGCCTATGGATAAAACAACTTCGTTGGCTATCAAGGTGGGGATGAGCGCACAAAATAATAGTGGTACACGTATAGGGTGTAAGTCGTTATTTTAATGTGTTTTCTTCTTCTTGCATTTCTTGTAGAGTCCCGAACGTCTAAGAACCATGGGTTATCAAGACAAACTTCACCGGGCTGCCACGAAACTTGGAGCAAAATTTCTCGATTATCGACCCGACACCGGCTCGTGGGTGTTTGAAGTAGGTTCAGAATTGGAATCGTACTAATTTTTTTTAAGACTTTGTCATCGTCATTCATTTTTTCAGGCCGTGCTAATTATTGGATTTTGAATGTTCTTTCCAAAAGGTGAAGCACTTTTCGAAATACGGATTGGAAGAGTCCGACGAGGACGAGCCGCTCTCTCAAGATCTGAAAAAGCAAAAGGTGGCTCAAGCGCATCCCGCCGGCTTGGTGTCGATGGTGGCGGGAGTGAAAAGCAGATCGTCGGAACCCATCATTCCGGCTTCGACGGCAGCGCCTAGTCAGCTTTTCGATCACATACACATCAACGGTTTGGATCACGAGATGCCGCATCTGTACCGAAACGTTCAAGACGACGACGACGAGATGAGAGACGTAACACAGCCGACCTTTTCTTCTCAAAACGAGCCAGGTTGACATTTTATTTTATTTTATTTCATTGTCAATACTGATGAATACCGAGTCGTCTTTTTCTTTTTGTTGTTTTGTTTTGTTTGAATTTTTCGTCGATTATAATGTATTGTAATTTATGTATCGCAGATGAAAGAGAGTTCAGTATGGAACCACCGTCACACCAGCTGGCTCGAAACATCGGCGTCAGCAGCCAAAAAATGCAAGTGATGAAGGCGTCTTTTTTCTACGACGACGAAGAACTAATGGACGATTGCCGCGGCAGTTCAGGTTCATAAATTTATTTTTATTTATATTTTTTTCATCACGTTGCGATAATTGCTCGTCGTGTGCGTGGGAAAAGTACCAGGGTTACACGAAAACCCGTGGTTAGGAAGACACAAGTTTCGAATGCGAAACGGAGAGTTACGAGGAAAACGAATAAAATAAAAACCGTGCGAGACACTTCATTTATACGCTTCGTGTTAGTTTTGAGTTGCGATGATTTCATGATGGAGGACTAGTTTAAAATTAACGCCGGATACAGACCAAAATCAAGTTGAAGCAACACTATGTTAGATATATATATATAAAGAGTTTTTAGAAATCCTTTAATGTACATGTTCACTTTATGTAGCAATTTTTGGAATGTTTAGAGGTTGTAGTATTGCGCTGTGAGAAATTGAAATGTATTATAAAGTGATCATAATAAAGTATAATAAAGTCATCGTCACTATCATGTATCTGCCAGATAGTACTGTATTGCCTACTGTTGTCGAGATATTCTGAATGGAGAAAGTAACGTAATCTAGTAAAACTGAATAGTCTTTTTAAAGGCACACGATTATCCGAAATTCTGGTTTACGGTAAGATAGTTCGTTTCAACCTAAACATCAATACATCATTGAAAAATGATTGACATCATCGACAGCTATGGATAATTTATCAAGCACATGATTTTATTTTTGTATTAATACTTTACGTAGTGTTCGTTAAATGTTGAATTTTATTTTTTTTTAAACTTTTACGTCGTCGTCGGCGTTTTTTCAATACCAAACCAAGCATATTTTTTGAATTTCTGGATTATCCAATTTTTATTCGAAATACGCTGGGCACCATTACATTGAGATAATCGTGTTTGTAAAGTGTATTATTTTTATTAATCAAAACAAACTTACCACGTAAATGTAGACTAAAAGGTGCAACTAATGAGGAATTTCTATGTTATTATTATTATTATTTTTATTATTATTATTTATTGACAACAAACCATAGCGTCCAAAAGATACGACACAAAATAACAAAACCCAACATAAACAACAAAATATTAGTCTATATACATCACATGGTTAAGCAAAAGTTCATCAAAATCAGAAAATGGTATTTTGTTGTTTTTAGAAAATTTTACTTTTATTCATAAATTATTTTATTTAATTTTTTTTTTTTATAATATTTTAAATAAAAAAAATTAATGTAATTTTTATAAGTGATTTTTATACTATTAAATAACCCATCGAAAATTATGGGAAAGTTGGTTTTATTTTTGGTTTGTTTCGTTTTCGTTATGCAATGATAAGCCACTCCAAAAAATGACATTTTTACATCGATCGAACTGTCTCTCGGTATTGTTTTTACCTTGTTACTTTACCACTTCCCTGGATTTCTCAGAACGTGGCAGCGTAATATATAGAAAATCACCTTGTTTCTTCTCAGTATGATACTCTATGGAGTTTCTCATTTGGATTCATTGGAGCCTTTCGATTCATTGTTTTAACTCATGTTCTTCAACAACATTCGTTACAGTTGGAGTATTGATTTTTTGGTTGATGTTGGTCTTTTTTTTTCGTGTCCTGTAGTACCAGATAGGAATCGAACCCTCACATTTCCTGTCCAGCAGAGCATTTTCACTTCGCCCAAGACGTCCATGGGGTCGTCCTTTTCGCAACGCGGTGGATTATTGAGTAAAAGCGGCTCGGCAGTACCTTCAGTTTCCGATCAAGGTTACGGTTCTATGAAACG
The DNA here is from genome assembly GCA_034695005.1 of Cryptops parisi. NCBI lineage: Eukaryota > Metazoa > Arthropoda > Chilopoda > Scolopendromorpha > Cryptopidae > Cryptops > Cryptops parisi. Next base: position 9,965 of record JAQIWH010001319.1, on the reverse strand, counting down.
AGATAATCAACTACTCAGTCACAGGATCACAGGTAGCTTAACTTCTTTTTTTTTGGGGGGGGGGGGGTTGTCATTCTAATGAAAAAAAATATGCAGAAAAATTTACGTCGATTTGGTTTGTTTCGTTTTTTTTCAATAGAAGTTACGACACCGACGAGAGCGTCGGCGACTCCATCGATTCCCGAAAATCTTTCCAACTATACGTTGATTCCCAGCAGCAGGATGAGCCCTCCGCGCACTCGGCATTTGGTGCCGTCGAAGCGATCGCAATCTCTGTTCCCGTTGCGCCAATCGTGGCTCAACGAGTCGGAGAAACTGATGGCCGACAGTGCCTCGTTTGCCGGGCGGCGGTTCCGCGTCGGGTGGGGACCCAACTGGACGTTCGCTCATTGCGGACGGTTTCACGCTCCTCCCGCCCGGACGAATGCTGGTGGTAAGACTCGCGGTGTACTTTCGCTACGCCATCTGGCGAATGAATGTCAACTCTATTCTGTTTGACTCAGTGAAAATTGTGTATTTTTTTTTTTTTCCAGACAGCGAATTCCTCGGTCGGAGCGTCATGGGTTACAGAAAAGCAGTTCCGTCGTCTTTCACCGTTGCCGTTCGGCAAGTGGGAAACTTCACGGGAGCTAACGAATCGGCAAAGGTAACGACGAAGAGGTGGTCCAAAGAAATTGAGGAGTTGGGTGGAAAAACGGCGTAAACCTGCCACTTGAGCTCCGTCAACTAAAATTAACGAATTTTTTTTTCTGCAAAATCTGTTCGTTGTTTTATCCAACTTCTTAATTCAGCTCGGTGCGTAAATTAAAAGTTTTAATATTATTATTATTATTTTTCGATCATTATCTCGATTCAGTTCAACCTAGCAGAGAATCTCTTGATTCAGTTGGCAAATTCTCAAGGAGAGATGGAAAACGGTTCTCCCGTGTTTGTTCCGTCGATGGGCGTGAAAGCCTTCCACCAACAAACTGAAAAAGTCGAGCAGATGTTGCAATCCGCAGGTCAGTGAAATATATATATAAAAGACAGCGACCTATAGTCGTGTGTGACGATTTTGAGATTGATATCGAAGATTTGTCTCGATTTGTAGCTATGTCCACCGAAGAACACGAGCATCAGCAAAATGCTCTCCACGTTTGGCGTTTGTGCATCGCTTTGTGGGGTAACATCGTCGACGTCGAATTTGAGAAAGGTAAACTTTACGTTGCTGTTGGTATTTTTTGTAGTTTGGGTTGCATTTTTGTTGATGTTTCAATTCTGGTTAACGAAATCGATAGAGAGCTCGGTTCATGCCGAGAGGATGGCGCGTCGGAAAGCGTTTTCGGAATGGCTTCAGTCGAGTTCGCTGCAGAAGATAAAAGACGAAATTTACAGGCAACCCCTCGTAAGGAATTAGTTTTGCAAATTTGAATGCAAGTTTGAATCGCTGCCTGCCGCCTCTCCGAATTGGGTTTCCGTTTTGCAGGATCCGCATCATTTGGATACGATATTCAGCCACTTGAGCGGAGGGCAGATAAACAAGGCTTGTCAGCTCGCTCATCATGCGAACGATCATCGTCTAGCTTTGCTGCTTTCCCAAGCGACGGGAAGCGTCGAGTGCAGAGAAATGGTTAAAAAACAGCTGCAGAGTTGGAGCGAAACGAAGGTTAGTTTTTAGTACGCCAATTATTTTCGTATAACGTTCTGGTTTGCGTCGTCGGATTTATTTTTTTGGCTCGGTAGTTAACACCCAACTTGTGAATTGTCACTTTAAACAGGCGGATAATTTCTTCGAATACGGTCGGTTGAAGATTTACGCTCTACTCGCTGGAACCTTGGTTTGGTCGCAGTCCAATTCGGCCACTGTGAACACGTGCGAAAGCGTCGATTGGAAACGAGCGCTCGGATTGCATTTATGGTAACTATATTGCACTACAGTACTATTATCGACAGTGTGAGTGTTGGAACTTTTTGTACACATAATTACGTGCTATTGACGATGGTATTTGTTGTTTTAATGCCAAATTACAACACTATAAACTATAATATAAACTATAATAATATTTTGGTTTTGTTAGATCATTTGCTTTGTACTGTTTTGTCTTTTTTGTTCGTTTAGAGCGGTTTTCAATAAATAAATAAATAAATAAATAATACAAAATGTTTTCCGTTTTGTTGGTTGTTTTGGTTTTTCTCAAAATTGGGTGATTGTCTTTTGTTTTTTGTCAGGTACTCATGCTCGCCCGTCGCATCCATTCCAGAAGCATTGCTCGAGTACCAGAAGTCGTTCAAGGTATAAAATAATCGGTTTCAAACTTTCGGTTCGAAATGGTGTTTATCGACGACAATGACTTTACGTTTTTCCTAGGGGACGGACGATTTCAAAGAGTACAGTCGACCGCCGCTTCCCCCTTATTTGGAAAAGGACGACGAAGCTGCCAAGCTAGTGAAAGCCAAGGAAGATCGGTTCAAAGTTCACGACATGTGCTACCACTTGTTGAAGTTGTACGTCAAGCGTTCCCATCGATTGGATCGTGTCGTTTGCCCCACGACCATCACCGCCGATCATTTGGATCACCGGCTCGGGTAAGCGTCTCGTGGATCGATCGATCATCACATCTTGTTTATTCGTGCTGGTTTTCTTTTTTTGACGTGAACTTTTCCGATTCGCAGTTGGATGATATGTCAGAGTTTGCATGGTGTTGGATATCATCACATGTCCGAATACCAGATCAATTCCCTTCATTTGAATTTTGCTGCCCAGCTGGAAGCAATGGGGTTGTGGCATTGGGCAATTTTTGTCGTCTTGCACATCACCAGATCTGATTGGTGAGTTGTCGTTAACATCTCGTTTTTCATTTGACTACTTGTCAGCCATGACAGGTTGAGTATCATGTGATGCCGATCGACCGAAGGGCTATTATTATTATTATTGTTATTACAGTATAATATATTGATTAGTCATTTCAGGAAGTGGCATGTTTAAATCGTATTTGAAAAACATGGTTAAAATTGAGTGACAGAGTAAATCCAATGTCGTTATTTTTTAAAATGCATATATTGAGTCATTTTAGACCAGTCTATAGCATATAGACATTTGATTGTTTATAATTTGTTTAAAATTTTGCTGTTTTTCTCAAAATTGCATTTTATTTGAGTTAAGTAGTCACTCCACCCAACTCCTCTATGACAGGGTGTGCCTTGCAAGTTTCTTGTTTTATATTTCACTAAACGAACATTTTCCTTTGAACCCCTTTTTGACAGGCGGCAATTTGTAGCCAACGATTTGTTGCAGCGTCATTTGAACCTAGTCGAAAATCAAGAAATGGAAAAGTTTTTGCGAGAAAAACTGCTCATACCTGATGAGTGGATATTCAAAGCAAAAGTACGTTGTTGAAAGTTTTGTGTTAATAAATTTTTTTATTGGTGATTTGAAGAATGTGAAAAATCGTGAAAAATGCGATTCTCTAAAATCGAAAATTGTTTTTTTTTTTTTTTCAGGCGTTAAGAGCACATCACGACAACAAACCGAGCGAAGAAGCTTGGTTTTTGTTGAAAGCCGGCCAGTGGAACCAAAGCCATAAAATCGTCGTCGAACACATTGCGCCCGATGCCATAGTGAATGGTGAGTGTGTATAGGACCCTTTGCGGAACGTTTTTGTTTTATGGGTTTGGAAGGCATTACAGTGTGGTTCGTTGTTTTTGAATTGATTTTCAGAACAATACGTGACCGTGAAGAAGTATTTGACGGAATTTGACTCTCCCGAAAGAAGCGTTTACATACTTGATTGGAATATCGGTGGAGAAGTGTTTCTGGACTACATTCGTATTTCCGAGACGTTGGACCAAATTGTCAAGGTGAGGAAGATGTTTCATCTGTTGCGCTCTTAGTATTGGATTCGTCGACACGGCATTTGAAGTTTAGATTAAAATTTGTTCTTGTGTTGCGATTGAAATACATGGAGTAAACGATGTTTTGTGTTTTTTAATTTATTATTCCTTTTCTGCAATTTTTGTTTTGATAATGCATTTGTTTTTTTGTAATGGTAATTAATAATTTTGTTTTTAGTTCAACTATTGGCTACTAGATGGCGTTAGTTTTTCCATGGATAATAAGTTAGCTCCATGGATGATTATTGTTGTTGTAATTGAAGGGCCTGGTGTAACAGGGTGTTACATAACATATTCAACAATTTCAAGGAAAATGTGTATAAAGATCCGAACTTGCTAAGCCGTCTATGGGCTACTTCACACTTCTTGCGCTAATATTTTCGCTCATATTGTTTTTCAAAATTATGCATTAAGAAGGTAAAATGGCACCTAACACACGTTTGAAAATGCTTTTAAGTCATTTTTCGACAAAAATGTCACACTTAACACCCTTTTACACCAGGTCCTTCAATTATTTCAATGGTCTTGTCATTAAGATTGCCTATTTGGTTGTTTGTCTCGCGTGAGTTTGTTTTAAGGAAAAGTGCGTTAACATTTGTTGTCTAAAACGTTCCTCCGATTGAAACTTAAAAGGGAGAAATCGAAGCTTACGAAATGGAAAGACTTCAGTCTGAAATCATGTCGCTTTGTAATCGCATCACCTGCATGGTTTGCAAAACATCCAAAGAAAGGTGAGTTTGCGTTTGTTATCGGCAATGTACGTACGCATGGAATCCAGGCATTCTATAGAATGCCAAATAAATTTTTTTTTGTTCCGTAGGCTTTGTCAGTCCGAGATGGCCAAGAAAACGGCCAATCTGTTACGTGCCGTTCTTCCTCTGCAGGATCCCAACGCCAATACAGTTTTAACTCGCGTCTACGCTCCTCATTTGCAGCGGTTGCCGATGCCCGAAGATTACGCTTTGCAAGAACTGCGAGCTCTTTCGCACAGCTATCTAGTGGAAATGACCAGTTGAAAGATATATAACCATCGTCGTTCATTTCATTTTATATTTTTTCGCTCGGTCCTCTGAGTTTTGTCAACAACGGAGTTTTTTGAAAGGTGTCAAAATAAGCGTTTGCTTGGTCGGTGGAAAAAAAAAAATAATCGCACATCAAATTCTGCACGTAAACGTCTGGACAAAGGGAATGTCACGTATTTTTAAAAAAAAAAAAAAAACCCGCAAAATATCCGTTAGCTTTGAGAGAAACGTTTCATGCGAGTTTATCGACTGGAATTTTACCGTAAAAAAAAGCTGTCTCTAAAATAATTGAAACTGCAAACAAAAAAATATGCTTAAAAAATTAATAAGTTGTAATAAGTTCCTAGTTTATATGGCCAAACAGTGGATATTGTTTTGTACATACAGGGTGTTTCGATTCTTTCTCCTTTTTTTTGTTTTTAAGGCCGTGTGTGTGTTTTTTGACATTTTTTTTTCTTCAAAGTTTTCAAAACTATAATGTGACGATAGAAGCGAAATTTTAATGTGCGCCCTGTATAGTTTTTTTTTCAAGGACAGTAATAATGTTACAAGTGGATATATCTAATAAATACCTTTTTTTTTTCTTCTTTTTATAGTATTGTACAGTGTGAATTTTTGCTTTATTGCTCCCTGGTGACGAATAGCGACATAAGTTCAACCTGTGGAATTTCATTTTCATGTAACAAGGTGGAGAATACGGGAACTCTTTTCTACATGTTCTAACAGGTGAGTTGATGCATTTTGCCATTACATGCATTTAAAATAGTGGTCAACATTTATGGGAGATTTTGTAGGCAAGCTGGCATAATGAAACACTAGTCTAAATGGGTGACACCATCAGAAGAGGTGATGGCAAAATGACTACAATTTTTGTGCAGTGTTAGTGAAGTTAATAAAGATTGCTGGTATTTTATTTGCGACTTCTATGGTGATTCGTATTTGTGAACTAATATCGAATAACTTGCCAATGAAGTACTGTAGCTCCATCAATAGAAAATAAGGGTGTTGTCATGACCATGGGGTTGGGTAGGCATGTATACAGGGCTTCTTCGTTTAGTACGGTCTCCTACCCTAAACAACAATAAAAAGTAAGTGAATGTAAAATTTACCTTATCGACTGGGTAGCATCAATACTCACATCAACGACGTTTTGATTTCTACCTAGAGGCTTTGTCAAGTTATAAAGTTGAAAAAATACAACCACTTTCAGATCAAGACTCTTCCCACAGTTTTAATACTTAATTTTTATCGTTGGTTTTATTTCTGTTGGATCGTTGGAAAGAAATGAAACCACACTGGATTATGATAAAATAGACAATTGGCTGCAACTTCCTAGATATGCCTCTGCATCTGAATATGTATTTCGGAACCTGCATCAAAGAAGACCTTTTTTCTGCGATAAGCAAGAGTGTAAGGGTATTACTATTATTCTTTATCACTTCATTAACCCCCACACCCTTTCTTCACCAGTGTCTTATCCAGTTCCCTTACAGTAGGGGGGAATACAGGGTGTCATTATTGAGATCTGTTCACTATTATTTACATTGGCATATACAAATGTGATGCTTGGTAAATTGGAAACCAATAAAGTTTACGTGGGAATCTTTTAGTGCGTGTAAAAGCTACAATGGCGCTGCAGTCAGTTGTTTTCCAAAATGGCAACTTCAAGTGACTGTGCAACAAGTTATGTGGTGTTATGGAGAAAAGAAGTTGGAAATATGCAGAATATGACATGGGTGCGAATTACATTACTAGCGTTTGGAGCAGCGTTTCTCAATTAAAGTGTACCGTACTCTTTTTATATTGTGTGAAACGAACAGAACCCCATCAATGTTTACAGAACATAAAGGAAATGCGCCGCAGGCGAAATGTTTTCCTAGTTCAAGGTCAAATACTTTTAAATTGAAGATACAGTATAAGTATAACAATACATGCTTAACTTTATACTATAGTAGTGTTATTTGGGCACTGTATTTGAGTGCACCAGATAGTTCAGGTTCGAGCATCTACATTAGAGATCTCGAATGCGATTTCCCAGACTTGAAAAGAAATCCTTGCTTTCTATTCAAAAAATTTAAATGGAAATTAATTTTAAAATAAAGTTAGTCCAGGGAAAAGGAGACTGCAAGTTTTGTCCTTTCACATGGCCCATGTAAATAAATGCAGCTGTCAATGACATAAGCTGCCTAGCAAAGCAACTTTACCAAACAGTCTCATCCACCAGATAAAAACGTAACCACAATATTTTTAACTTTTAGTGTATAATTTATTTTAATTAATGCGAATGCAATATTTTAACACTGAGTAAATCATCCTTTGTTGTGTTCCTTGGTTGATCCTGCTGGGTCATATAAATTAAATTAAGTTTTAAAAAATTCAGAAAACAGTATTTCAAATTATTTTGGAGGAGAATTTCAGAATTTCGGGAGAGGGGGAAATCCCCCCCAAAACTGACCTGGATAAATCATTGACTCAACCTACGTCTTTGGAATACTTTACATTTACAGAACTGGCAAACTTTACAGCTAACTGGCGAACATGTGAATGTGAAGTAAATAAAATTGTGTAGCATAAAATTATAGTTTTTTTAAGGTTATTGATACTTAAGCTGAATCTACGAAAAATGTTTTTTGCGGTTGTAACTCACTACAATGATTAATTACGAATAAATAAATTCGCACTCCCACTAGTGATGTTACTGATCAGATTGTGTAATATTACAGTATATTTAAGTTACGTGAGGTTATTTTCACAAACGGAACGGTACGTTACATTGCATACGCGACCAATCTTATTATTAACCAGTCACATGGGAGCACAGGTGTGAACAATGAAATGACGTTATTGAAACGTCATTAGGCCTAATCAGTGCTCGTAGTATGTCGTCGATTATTGTTCGTCCATCTTTTCCTTTTTTCTGACGTAAAAGCCCGCGCTCATTAACGTTCATCATTCCAGTTCCAACTCTTCAAATGTAAGTACGTTTCTCACTGTACCGTACCTCATTAACTATACTATATCATATAGTTGTTTTAATTATTTAGTCGAGACTTATCTATCACCCACTAGCTTCAATAATTATTCCCACGTTGGTCAAAGTTGTTATTACAAGTTAGAAGAGAAGTTATTTAACTGATTAATATTAAGGAGAAAATCGTTGAGAATGATTTTTGCCAACGATGAGCCTGCTTGGGTGGTCAGGTAGGCCTATACTTGTGGCCTATAAATTTACTAGAATGAATTTTAATTTAATTATTTACTATAACGTTTTAGAATTGGTTCCATCTTAAGTTCAGTTCATTTACCATTATCTTTTACAATTAAGTTAATCTGCTTGCTCTTGAGTAGAATTTTTGGCGGGAAAAGGGTAACGGTTTCATCCGGGGTTCAAGGTCACTAAGCAAACAGTAACGCTGCCTAATATTTTGTTTTTTATATTACAGTGAAACCTAAACCTCCCTAATGTGGCCACCAATGGGAGGATTAAAACTTAGGGCTGACAATAAAAATTTTATGTTAAACTTAAAATAAATGCTAAAATATGCAGCAACGCCTGAAATATGCAAAATATGCAATAACATCTAAAATATGCAAACTAAAATTTAGGCATTGTACTTGTGCAACAATGAATAACATCCTCACCAATTTTGAAGGAGTTGCATATAGGCAAAAAAAACTTCATACAAATTGGAGGCCTAAATATCAGGAAGCTAAATTCTAGAAATTTCTTTATAGGGCACATTTTTACCTATGAATCATTCTCTGAACAATCATATTGTCATCTTGTCAAATGAGTCATTTAAGCTTATCATTTTAATCTCTAGTTCACTAATAAACAATTTTTTTGTCACATGATAGAGGTGAAAAACTTCTCTGGTTCCGAATTTGACTGGCCACTTAAGAGAAATGGCCACACTACAAGTGGCCACAAATAAGAGGTGAAATGTTACCAAAACACATGCATTTTTTGGAGGGGAATTTTTGCAATGGCCACATTTGGGAGGTAGCCACCGAGAGAGGTTTCACTGTAATTGTTATGATATGAAAAATTAATTTGCTGGTTCGCATGTATTATGGATCTCATGGGATTTAACTGAGCTTTGGTTCAATGAAATTCAACGACAAACTCATTGAGACAAAATATTAATTTTGTTGCAACTGTGGATAACGGATTTAAATCAAGGTCACTCCAAACTAACTTCAATATTTTGGTGAAGTTTTCGATAAGGACAGGGTTAATAATTTGATTTTCTGATACAATTATCGAAGCTACCCTTAGAATCTATAGTTTCAATAACATCCAATAAAAATATATTATTGAAATATTACCAACATATAGCTTTAGTTGATTTCAATATTTTAAATTTTTAAATTTTAAGTCCGATTGCGTAGGAATGTTATTTGTGATGCAGGCAACATCCCTGCAAAGTTTAAGCCGATTCCGTTTCACTTCAAATATCGACAAAAAAGTAGACCTTTGCTTTTTTATCAATTTTGACCAAAAATCAAAGTCCTCAAAAATCGCTCAAATTTGGCATACAGCATCCCTGTAGCACGCTGAACACGCCTGTCCAATTTGTAGCTCCATGTTCGCAAAACCAACAAAGTTATAGCACTTTCAAATCGAACGTAATTTTGATAAAATAATCAAAATTTCAAAGTGCTGTCATGCGCGAAAATTTGCGAAGTTTGCACATCTGTTTGCGCAGAAATGTTGTTTGTGATGCTCGCAACAAGCCTGCAAAGTTTCAGACAAATCCATTTTTCATCAAAATTTGAAAAAAACAGAAGCCTATGTGTTTGCGAAACTTTGTGTTTATTTCGACAAAATGTCAAGTCTCCAGAAATCGTTCAAACTTGACATACTGCATCTCTGAAGCACGCTGAACACGCCTGTGCAATTTGTAGCTCGATATTGGCAAAACCAACAAAGTTATAGCACTTTCAAATCGAACGTAATTTTGATAAAATAATCCATATTTCAAAGTGCTGTCATTCACAAAGTTATGACACTTTTACGTCTGAAAAAATGACACTTTTGAAAAATCCGAATTTCAAAGTCTCGTAACTCGC